>JABUQX010028782.1:0-15000 GCA_015478945.1 Trachelipus rathkii | reverse complement strand
TGGTCTCCCCTTCCTCTCTTTCCTATTTCCCCTCCGCCCTTGGCCCAAACATCTCCTACCACATCTCTGTTCTCCATTCTCACTAGATGCCCATACCATCTTAACATTCCTTCTCCGCTCTTCCCACCAGACCATTCCTCCAATCACATCTCTCCCTCAGCCACCCTAATTCCTAATCTCTCCCTTCTGCTAACCCACAAACCGCTCTCAACCCCTTCATCTCAAAACTTCCAACTTTTCCTGGACTGGCATTATATATATATATATTATATATATATATTATATATAATATATATATATATATATACTATATTATATATATATATATATATATATATATATAATATATATATATATATAATATATTATATAATATATATATCATATATATAATTATATATTTATTTTTACTTTATTTATTTTTTCTTTTGAACAATCCAACTCATAATAAAGTATAACCATGTTAACCAAATCTTGTTTATTCCCAAATGGGATTCCTCGAATTTGTAAGTTAATATCGATTGAGTCAGAAATTTTCTTTAAGAAAATAAAGTAAAGTAATTAATAATATATATATATATATATATATAATTATATATATATATATATATATATATATATATATATATATATATATATTATAATATATATTATAATATATATATATATATATATATATATATATATATATATATATATATATATAATATATATAGCTTTACGATATATATATATATATATATATATATATATATATATACTATATATATATATATAATATATATATATATATATATATATATATATATATATATATATATTTATATAATTATATATATAATATATATATATATGATATATATATATTATATATATATATATATATATATATATATTTATATATATATATATATATATATATATATATATTATATATATATATATATATATATATTTTTTATAATAATATATTTCTATTTATATATATATATTATATATATATATATTATATATATATATATATATATATATATATATAATATATATATAAGTTTGTTTCTTATTTTTGGGACTAAATTATTTGATGATTTATAACTAGCACAATTATATCCATACACCAGTGGTTTCCAAAATGTGTGCTGCAGCACCCTGGAGTACTGCAGCTTTCCCATGGAGGTGACACAAAACATTAGAAAAATGTCCTAATTTTATTTCTGTTTTCAATATAATCTTCTAATAAAAATACTAATAAAAATACTAATAAAAAATGCAAACTAACATTTTTAAAAGAAAAACTAATTAGAACTTACATAGAGTGAATTGGTAAACCCTGAATTAAGCAAAAGGGTGTTGTCAATAGGTTAAATGTTTAGAACCACTGCCAGTACATCAAAAATTTTACAAAAATCAGATGGAATATTTAAAAAATATTGGAGGCAAATTTTCATGTTAGAAAATATCTTGAGTTTAGCAAATAGATTAATGAAAGAAACAATATTAACCTTTTATTAATAAAACAAAAAATTCTTAATCATAATTCATTATTAACTACAGTAATTTATTCCTTTTTAAAATAGGTTCTGGGAAATGATTATTAATATGACTACATTTATTAAATTATCAAAAGTTTAAGATTCACAAAATATATTTTAAAAAATAGAAGCATATCAGGTTTTTCAGGTAAAAATTTATTTATTTTAGACCTACAGACATTGAAGACACTATATAGAGAGGACCATAATCATTTTCTTGCATGGTATGAAAGATATGCTGTTTCTTAAGGGTCATAAATTTAAGACACTTAGTGACTATACTTATAAATTAATGGAGTAGGTATGTTTAAATATCCTGTATGTATTTATAGTTAAAGGATATGTTATTGAATAGACTTGTTAACAGGTAATTTGAAAGTTGGGATAATGGAAAAGACTGCTCCAAATGGCTCGCAGATATTCAGCCTCTGACTGAGAAAAATATTTTTAGGCTGAATTATCTGCCCTTCAACCAATATTATAATCACAAGTTACAACACTAGAATGTATACCTACGGTAGGTAAATATCTAGATTTGAATCAGTGTATATTTTCTGAAAAAATTTTCTAAGTTTAAAAAAATTTCTAAGTTCAGAAAAGTTGTTAAGTAAAGTTTTTTAAGAAAATTCTTTAGTGCCAAGCTTCTGGAATTATGCCAGAAGCTTGCCACTAAACAATTTTCTTAAAAAACTTAACTTAACTTTTCTGAACTTAGAAATTTTTCAATTCATAAAATATGCACTGATTCAAATATAGAATAATACCCCTACGGTATATGTAGTAAATGTTTAACTGTGAAATCTTTCTTTATTTTTACTGAAAGACCCATTTAACAAATCTTTTAGATTTTTTAAAATTTAAAATGTATCCAATATCAAAACTTTTGCATCTTCAAATTCTTAATAAACTTGCTTACACCAATATATTTATATAATTATGTAAGTAATTTTTTTTTTAAACTGTTACTTACTATGTATAAGTATTCAAAATATTATAATGGACTAATATTCATGAAAGTTAATAGCGGCAGGCGGGGTGACTTGGACCACTTTAGGCATAACTTCGTCTCCCGACTTTCCCCTAATGCACTTTTCGGAAATTTTTTTTTTTATGAAATTCAAAGCCATATAGTAGGTAATAAGCACACAAAAAAATAATAATGTAATTCTAATAATAAAAGTGTTTTATAAGTTTTAATAAAGCTCATTCAGCCTGACCTTGGAGGGGTAAATCGGACCACCATTGAAGGGTGAATCGGACCATCTGTTTAAATTGCTCTTTTATGTATAAATTCAATTTTATATTTTAATTTTTACTTATTTCGAATTTTTTATGATAACCCAAAATTAAGTATAATAAATAATAATGCCTAATAATGAAATACATAAAATAAGAATAAAAATAAGGTGGTCCGATTCACCTCTCTCCGCTCAAAAATTGACACTTTTTGGAATTTGTATTTTTTATATAAATTTCATTTTTTATTTTAATTTTTACTTAATATAAGTAACTATTTATTATATTTAAATTAATTACTAATTACCTAATAAAAATGTCAATAATAATACGTAAAATACGGAAAACAATGGTGGTCCGATTCACCCCTTCATCAATTTTTACAGTGGGTGAATCGGACCAAGTTTTGCCACTAATACTGTTTGGAACAAAAATTTACTTTGCCAGTTTAAAGCTAACATACTAGAGTGTATACACTGAAAAAATAATTAAAATCCATCCACAATTTTTCATTTTATAACAAAGTTAAAAAAACTCACATTTTTCAAAAGTGAAATTCTATTGAAGGGTATTTTGTACCCTAATTTATTATATTTTTTAAAAATATAAAAACTTTCTAGAATTAAAGATGATCTAAATAAAACTTGTAGTACTACTGCATGGCTATTAAATGATCAAAAAAAAATTTATTTTTTTTATTATTTTTATTTATTTAGAGTGGACCGAATCCCCCTCTAAAGCGGGCCCAGTCACCCCGCCTGACGCTATAAAATAAACATTAACTTAAAGGATCGGTTAAATGTTTAACTAAAAAATAAAAATATTAAAAATTTACTCAAATTATTTATTATTTGTCCCGTTTAAATGAATGGTAATTATTTACTACAGTAAGTGCCTCTACACAGATTTTTTATAAAATCACGCATAGGCTAAAAAAAAGTAATGAAGAATAAAAAAATTAGGAAAAAAAGATTACAGCCTCTTAAAATTTGGAATTTTCCCCATAGACTTTTTCCTTATAAAAAAAACTGACCGGAATTTCTTTTTATCGTAATTTACAAAATAGGCACAAGGGAAGACTGTAAAAGAAATAGTAGTATAGCCATGGTTACCAGACTCCATTCTAAGGTTTATAGCAATCCGTAAATCCATCTAGGTTATGATCTAGGTTTTATGGCAATCATCGAACCAATCCAGGTTAGGTCTCAGTTTAGGACCCTACTAGTTCAGGTTTTATGATGTGTTTTGTTAAGTATACAAAAGTAATCTCGTGTATACTTACAAATTTATAAGCCTTGAAGCCCATTCAAGTTTTTTTAAATAAGAAAACCTAAAAAATAAAAAAATATTTAAAAATTTACTCAAATTAATGTTAACTAATAAAATTAAGTAGCTGATCTTATTCTATCAAAAGTGCCTCTACCACAGATTTTTTAATAAAAGTCAACAGCATAGACTTAAAAAAATAAGAGAATAAAAAAATTAAGGAAAAAAAGATACAGCCTCTTAAAATTTGGAATTTTCCCCATAGACTTTTCTTATAAAAAAAACTGGGTAATACTTTAGCTGAGGTGAATAAACTTTACGTAACTATTACATTAAAACTATAAACTTATATTTACAAAATGGTATCAAAAAATTTTTTGAAGTTTTTTTTTACCGATTAACGTATAATATGAATGCATTTTTTTTAATAAAAATATGAAAAATTAACACTCCGAATAAAACTGACTAATTTTGGCGTTTTTTTAGGGATACACACTATGCGATGTTTGTGTTTTGCATATTTTCCGATTATTTTATATATTGATAAAAATATTTTCGATAATTTTTTTACGATTATCAACGATTCAATTGAACATAGTATATTTATACTGTGATTGAATATACCAAACGTTAGTTATTAAATAAAAAATAAAATATTTGTAATCAAATGTTTTTTTGTACGATAGAATATACAAAAAATTAAATAATGCTATAAAAAAATTTATATATTATATATATATATATAATATATATATATATATATAATATATATATATATATATATATATATATATATATATATATAATATAATATATATATATATATATTATATTATATTATATAATATATATAAACCTATATATATAATATATATATAATATATACCTATATATATATATATATATATATATATAATAATTATATATATATATAATATATATATTATAATATATATATATATTATATATATATATATATATATAATATATATAATAGAGAGAGAAGAGGAAGAGAGAAGACAGAGAGAGGTTAGGCTCTACGCCATATATATAAATCGATCTACGTAAACGTAAACTTTTACGATAACGTACGTATGTCCATATAGGTTAGGATAAGTGCCTACGGCCATATATATATATATATATATATATATATATATATATATATATATATATATATATATATATATTATATATATATATATATATATATATTATATATATATATATATCAACGCCCAATAGGGGGTCTCGAGCCGACGGGTAACAGAAGGGGGACGTTTTCCATACCCCGTAGGGGAGGGGCGGAGGAACCCCCGCGACATCCAAATCACCCAAATACCCAAGAGCGGGGGTTCCGGAGACCCTCCCCGGGGGGGGAAATAGTCCTACCCTGCGTTCCCCAGAAGGCCGAGAGACCCGACTCCTGCCATCGGGGTGGTCTACCCTTGGGGTACAAAAACGTTATCTATTTTTAAACCAAAAAAAAAATAAAAAAAACTAATGTGTACCTCAAGGGTAGAACGCCCGAATGGAAGGAGCGTGGTCTCTCGGCTTCCGGGAATGACAGGTGTTGGACTATTTCCCCCCCCCCCCGGGAAGGTCTCCGAACCCCCGCTCTTTGGTATTTGGGTGTCGCGGGGTTTCCTCCACCCCTCCCCTACGGGTATGGAAAATGTCCCCCCTTCTGTTCCGCGTCGGCTCGAGCCCCCTATTGGGCCGTATATATATATATATTAGTATATTATATATATATATATATATATATATATATTATATTTAATATATATATATATATTATATATATATATATATATTCGATAAATTTTCTGCATGATGTCACAGTATACGTAACGCGGAAATCCTGACACATATATATATATATATATAAGCGTCGGGCGGGGTGACGCGGACCACTTTTAGGTATTAACTTGTCTCCCGATCTCCCCTAATGCAACTTTTTGGAAATTTAAATCCGGCCCTATAGTCGGGCATAAGCAACACAAAAAAATAATAATGTAATTCTCATAATAGAAGTTTTATTAATTGAATAACGCCGAATCAGCCTGACCGTGGAGGGGTGAAGCGGACCACCATTGAGGGGTGACTCGGACCATCTGTTTAAATACGTCTTTACCGTATAATTTCAATTTTATCATTTTAATTTTTACTTATATAATAATTATTTAATCAAGACAAAATTCTAATAAATAAAAATGTTCAATAATGATAAATAAAATACGAATATAAATAAGGTGGTCATTCACCCCTCTCCCCCCAAAAATTTTGACACTTTTTTTGAACTCGTTTTTTTTATTAAAATTTCTTTTTTAAAAAAAGTTAACTTATAAGTAACTTTTTATTACATTTAAATTAATTATACGTAAAAAAAATGTCCATAATAATACGTAAAATACGAAAAATAATGGTGGTCCGAGCCACCCCCCCATCAATTTTTACGGCGGGGTGAATCGGACCAAGTTAGGCCCCGTTTTTTTGCCACTAATACTGTTTTGATCAAAAATTTACTTTGCAGTTTAAAAGCTAACATATCTCGAGTGTATCCACTGAAAAATAATTAAAATCGATCCATCAATTTTTCAATTTTTTTTTTTTTATAAGAAGTTAAAAAAACTCACATTTTTCAAAAAGTGAGTTCTATTGAAGGAAATTTTGTTACCCTAATTTCTAACATTTTTTAAAAATATAAAACTTTCTAGAATTAAATAATGATCTAAATAAAACTTGTAGACTACCGCGTGGCTATAAAATGAGCGAAATTTTTTTTTTTTTTTATTATTATTTTTTTATCTTAATTTAGATGGCGAATTCACCTCCTAAAGAGGCCGGGCCTGGTCCACCCGCCCGACGCTATATATATATATAATATATATATATATATATATATATTATAATATATATATTTATATATATATATTATATATTATATATAATATATATATTTGATATATATATATACTCATATAACCTACCGACATTTAAGTTTATATATTTAAAATCATTTTTCCTTTTTACATTAAGTAAAAATATTGTTTTCCAAATTTATTTTTTTTTTTTATTTAATTTAAATATTTTAATTTTTTACGTACATTCTACTTGTTGGTACATTTTTTAAAAAATAAATCGTTGATAAGTATAAATCGATAAAACAATTTAAATATCCGATATTAATAAAATATCGATGGTATCGATAGGTTGAAACGCATTTTGACCGTCATTCTTCATCCCTACACGAACCGAAAAGCCATGAAAGTTACATTTTCCTAGCATTTTTTTACATATTTTTATTAAAAATATCCATTTATAATACGCAATCGTAAAAAAACTTCAAGAATTTTTGATACCATTTTTGTAAATTATAAGTTTTATAGTTTTAATGTAAATAGTTACGTAAAGTTTATTCACCTCAGCTAAAGATTACCAAAAAAACTAGGACAAAGGTTATAAAATTTCTTTCCCTTTTATCGTAATGTCCAAAAATAGGCCACAAGGAATACTGTAAAAGAAATAGTAAGTATAGCCATGGTTTACACAGAACTCCACTAGGTTTATAGGCAACGTAAATCCTCTAGGTTAGAACTAGGTTTATGGCAATCATCCGGAAACCATCCAGGTTAGTTCCTCAGTTTTTAGGACCTACTAGTTCAGGTTATGATGTTGTTTTGTTAAGTATACACAGAGTCAACCTACGTATAATCAACATTTCTTATAACCAGAAGCCCATTCAAGTTTTTTTTTTTTTTATGAAAGAAAACCCTATGGGAAAATCCAAACTTTGAGGGCTGGTAACTTTTTTTCGCTGAAAGACTGATATCATAAATTTTTCATTTTCTTCATTACTATTTTTTTAAAAGAGTCTATGCTGTGGATTTTATAAAAAATTCTGTTTGAGTCCCTTACTGTAATAAATTAACCAAATAATTTTTTTGTGAAATATAATTAGGTAAAGTTTCAAAACAGTTATACCTAACTAATGACCATCGACCAATATATGCTGATTTAAGTTTTGGGTCTATCTATCTTTTTTATTTTTTAAAGTATTAAAACATTCTTAATTCAAGCGGGCCTATCACGTTGTGAAAACATTATCATTTGATTTCTTTACAAATATATCAAACAGGAAAAAACATGAATACCACACAAATATTTGGCACAATCTTATTATTTTTAAACGGGATTACTCACAACCTTCTAATCATTGTTAAAAACAAGAAAAAAAAATCATGCCTCCTGCTCCATTCTCTTTGTTTACAGTTTTTTATCGTAAATGTGGCAATGTGCTTAAATTCAACAAGCAAGGGAAATAGCAGACATTTTTAAGCAGCGGGCGCGTTTTCCGTTTTTGCATTTGCGCTTACGACGTAAGAAATGTTCGAGTATGCGTTAATTTTTGTCAAACTTAGCACAAAATCATAAAAATGCACACCAAAAATAAGGAATTTCCTTAATTCTATAAGGTTGCTATTTCCCGTGCTTGTCGAATTTAGCACCGTTCTTACGATAAAAATGTAAACAAACAAGATGGTGGTGTGCTCGGTATGCCCGCTTGAATTGATGAAATGTTTCAATTCAAAAAAATTAGCTTTCAATCCAATTTCTTCCAAATCGATAAACTCCATCACAAAAGTTGATCAATTATTTGTAACATAAATCATGTTATTTTTTTATAACTGTTTTATTCAATAAGCTACGTGCTTCCACATTGTAGTATATTATATTTATACTGCTGTTCTCCATCCAAATAAGCTTGATTTCAATGTTTTGTAAAGAAAAGCACTTTGATGAGAAATTGCGATCGTTTTATTCACAAAATTTCGTGTTAAAATGGGTAAGCATTTCTTACTGAGCGTAAGCAAATGACAAAAACGAAAAACGGTCTAAGAAAAATTCCTTACGTTTAGTAAGTATTTTTTAATGATTCTGCACTATAGTTTTGACAAAAACGAATGTAAACTCTAGCATTCTTACGTTTTGAAAGCACAATTGCTAAAAACGAAATGACCTTTAATAAATTATCATTATTATTTACCATCTCCCATGTAGGGCTTTCGCCTTGTCTGTTGGACCAGCATTTTCTTCTTCTGGACCCGAAACTTTTGATCCTAGAGCACTTTAGAAAAAACATTTCTCGGCGAAATGGTTTCTGATGCCATGGCAGTCCTTGAGCTATATACTCAGGTAGGGTTTCACTTTTTCAGTGGAACTAACATCCTTCTTCCATTTGGCCTCAAAACTCGTTCTCCCAGAGCTCTTCAGATGATCGTGCTTCTAGGCGCATAAGATTCCAATGCTGGTCCAGGAGTTCTGCAAGCAAAAAAGTATAAAGGACCGGGTGGCTAGCCCTGTCGCTCTAGAACTATGCGAAGAAAGAAAGTCTTCATATGTTCCGACTGTCTCGAATATCCATTCTTCTTATTCTTTAATAAATGATATATGTTTTTGGTAATAGTCTAGGACCGTTTTCGTTTTTGTCATTTGTGCTTAAGCTCGATAAGAAATGCTAAAGCAGTTTTAACAAGAATTTGGTGCATAAACGACCGCGATTTCTTATAAAAGTTACTTTTGTTTACAAACAATTGGAATCAGCTGTTGTGATGGATGGAGCACGTGGATTTGAAATAAACAGAAATAAAAATAACAAATGGTTTATATTACAAATAATTGATCAACTATTGTGATGGAGTTAATCGATTTAGAAGAAATTAGATTTAAAGCAGGTTTTATTGAATGAACCATTCATCAATTCAAACGGGCCTACCACGCGCTATAATTTGTTTTTGTTTACATTTTTTTTTTCATAGAGAATGTGCTAATTCAGCCAACCGGGAAATAGCAACTTGCAGAATTAAAGAAATTCCTTACGTTTGGTAAGCATTCCTTACAATTTTGAGTTGTTTCACAAAAACAAACGGAAATTCGAGCATTTCTTACGTTTCGTAAGCACAATTGCAGAAACGAAAATGGCTTTATTCCTTCCTTTTATTTTAATTTATATTATTCTTCCTTGGTCCACCATGAATCAGAGGGGACATAAAAAATAATAATCGAAACTCTACTCCAATTTTAAAAGTAAGGGACACTCACAAGAGAAAATTTGGGGAAAATTTTTACATAAATAATTCTGATAATTTTAACAAATTTGGAGGAGATTGTAGGAAGGACTAGCTTTTGAACAACTTGCTGTTGAACTTCAGGATTTTTCCGAGAATGCCAACGTGATGGATTGAAGATCGTGAGTGGACGGTGTGAATGTTAAATTGGTATTTTTTTCCCGAAAAAAAAAAAATAGATGCTCTTAACTTTTTTGTAAAAATTCGATTTTTGCGACTTCACTTTTTAATATTTTAGAAAATGTATATAGTAAATTTCTTATAATAATTTAATTAATATTTCAACTAATGTAATAATTTAGAGAAATTAATAATGTCATTCATGTTAAGCTGAATGAAGTGAACAGTAACGTTCACGAAACGTCCTGCTAAAATAAAATTTTTGCTACCTTTTGTTTTTTTAATATATATATATATATATATATATATATAATATATATATATATATAAATATAATATATTTATAATTTTAAGATATATATATATATATATATATATAATATATATATATAAACAACATATACTAAATGTGATTATATATATATATATATATATATATATAATATATATATATTATATAGTAATATAGAACGCCTCTGGCGCATGAGGTTGACTCGCCAAATCTCATACGAGAGGACGCTGGTTTAATCCTCCGCGTAGCAGTTGGGTTTTATCTACCTGGGGGCGAGAATTAAAAACTCGACTGCGAACACGTGGTGGCGACTGGTTTGGGATAGCCCCGGCTCCTTAAGTTCGAATTTCCTCTGTAGTCGCCCCGTGTTACCCTCTGTAAAGGGATAAACGATAAAAGTTGATTCCAATTGTTCAAAAAAAAAAAAAAATATTTTTTATTTATATATTTATATATATATATATATATATATATATATATATATATATATATATATATATATATAATATATATATTATATACATATATATATATATATATATATATATATATATATAGGGTTGGAAAAAAACCATGGTTTTAAAAAAAAACAATTGGTTTTTTAAATAAACCAAATAAACCAATGGTTTTTTTGTTTTTATGGGGTTTTTATGCTATTTTGATGGTTTTAATGTAGTTTTTAATGGTTTTAATAAATTTTAAAGGCAAAAATCACTACTGGAAACTGTTATACACATGTGCTAACACATATTTTAAAATTCCTTAATAAATTTCTTTAGATTCTTAAATTTTAAATTTTCTTGATAACTGTAAACTGGTATAAAATTATTTTTTGAGTTTTACATAAACTCAAAGTAAAAAAAGAGGGTATATTATAATATATAAACTCTATCTGAAAAAAAGGTTTTACTTTATTATTTTACCAAAAAAGAAAATTATTATATTTGCAATGCACCCAAAAATATAATTAATGACCAATTGCGATATGACGACAATGTCACTTTATATTTGAACTCTCTTTAAAGGATGACAAGATGAATAAGACGCAACAAAGAATTCCACTCGCTACAATGCCACAGATTTCTCACAAATCCCTCACACTCACATATGAGTTTTTTATTATATAACTTAGAAATGTGGGCAGTAATGGAAGAAAATTGAATTCCAAGGGCTCGAAATAAGAATCATGTTTTAAACATGTTAAATTTACAAATATATATATATATATATATATATATATATATATATATATATATTTTATATATATATATATATATATATTATATATAATATATATAATTATATATATATATATATATATAATATAAATAATATATATATATATATATATATTATATATATATAATATATATATATATATATATATATATATATATATATATATATATATATATAATATATATATATATTTATTACCCTTCCGCTTAACTCTTCTTTTTCATTATTGTCGTCTTCCTTCTCACGTGATAAAATCCTTGTTTGCTATTGGTCAACGAATTCGCCATCTTCAACCCAAAACAGCATTTCGATCTTCTCTATTTAAACGTTCAAAACATTTTGTGTTCTCAACAATTATGTGCAAAGACACCTTATAAACTGTATAACAAGCACTGCTGAATATTGTGAAAGTGCTTGGTGATATTAAAAGCTTCAGTGTAACCTTTGCCCTCGAATGCAGCAAGATTCTGACCTGACCTCCAAACAAGAGTTTGTGTCATTACCTCAGCCTTCTTCCGTTACGCTCAACGTAACAGTGTTGACCTGGAGTGACTTTTGCCGTCGTCTATCCTGGCATTTCTACAACCACACGGATCCACATCCTGAAGCGGATACATTATTTATAATATAATTAAAAAAATTGATTTTTTTTTTACGATAGAATTTTCAAAAAAAATTGCAGGACGAATTCCTGCATTTTCAGTTTTTTTTACTTATTTTAAACCATTTTGGCCCGTAAAAGCGGCCTACTATATATTATTGTTACCATTTATATACCTATTTGTAAAAATTTACTCTGTTTTTGGTCTCCGACCACTATATTTTTCATATTTAGCGTATGTAAGTTGCATTTTTAGCGCATTTAATTTCGTAATTGTCCTCAAAATATTTTTACAATTTTACATATTTTAATCATTTATTTTTACATTATTTTGGCCCGTACAAGCGGCCGCTTATATATTTTTCTCATCCATTGTATACCTTTTTGTAGTATTTAGTCTATTATTTGGTCTCTGACCACCATTTTTATCATATTTAGCGTGTGCAAATCGCATCTTAAGCATATTTTTTGTTTCGTAATATTGTTTTCAAAATTTTTTTTTTACAATCGTATATTAACATTTATAAATCATGTCCCCTCCTGACGCTGCAAATACTGAAAATATGAATGTTATATCCCAACAGCCTGCTTCAGACAGGGAATCATCTGGTGTATATACGGGTAAGTTTGTTAACAACATTATGTGTATACGAAAAATCCACTGCCTCCGGCCTCACCTCAAGCTCCGGCTGTCGCTCTACTCACAGCTTACGCTCCATTCATAGCTCCGGCTGTCGCTCTAACGCACAGCTTACGCTTTCCATCCCATAGCTTCCGGCTGTCCGCTCAACGCACAGCTTCACCTTTCCATCCATAGCTCCGGCTGTCGCTCAACGCACAGCTTACGCTCCAGCTCCGGCTGGTCGCTCAACGACAGCTTACGCTCACTCCGGCTGTCGCTCAACGCACAGCTCACGCTCCGCTTCCAGCTCCGGCTGTCGCTCCACGCACAGCTCACGCATCGCTTACGGCTCCTCAGCAGCCTCTCAAACGCTTCAACAGCCTCTACCGCACATGCTTCCGCAGCATTCCTGCTCCAATGCAGACTTTCACCTTGATCCTCACGACGCTCCTCTGTTCGGAGGGGAGCCATATTACCTTCCGCTTGATCTTCTTTTTCATTATTGTCGTCTTCCTTCTCACGTGATAAAATCCTTGTTTGCTATTGGTCAACGAATTCGCCATCTTCAACCCAAAACAGCATTTCGATCTTCTCTATTTAAACGTTCAAAACATTTTGTGTTCTCAACAATTATGTGCAAAGACACCTTATAAACTGTATAGCAAGCACTGCTGAATATTGTGAAAGTGCTTGGTGATATTAAAAGCTTCAGTGTAACCTTTGCCCTCGAATGGTACAAGATTCTGATTTGACCACCAAAAACGAGTTTTGGTATTTCAACCTTCTTCATCTTTTATTACGCCCAACGTAATAATATATATATATACAAAGGTGGGCACCGTTAATGAGAAAGTTAACGTCGTTAATTTTTAATCGTTAACAAAAAATATTAAACGACGTTAATAATTAAAGCGTTTATCGGTAAAGAATGTACGGAAAGTTACTTAATCGTTAACGTTAAACCGTCTTCCAAATGTAGGTAATCAGTAATAATTATTGTTCAATTTTCTTTTATTATAATAATATCCCCTAACAATATTAATGATGATATTAAGCTTATCAGACAAATTAATTAGGCTTTGACCTATAGCAGATGCTTTTGCCGCTTGCCGAAGAATACTTCCAAAGCGTAATACCTTTTATTATACGCATACCGGGGGTCCGTAAAAGAATTTCCAATTTCAATTGCTTTATTGATAAGCCAAAAAAAAGAAAGCAAATAAAATACAATATCCATAATATCATATCTATATACATGAAAGTGAAGTAGTAAGTTGCATAGTTTCGCAATATGCACTTGCGCCAGAACGAGTTCTGATAGGTCGACATACGCGCATGCGCGCATTCAGATGTAGTCTTCTCTAAGTGCGTGCGCCACATACTGACAATGGCGAGTCCTGAGCGTAAATCTTTCTGTGTTCTACAATTTGCTAATTGTGAATCTGTAATTACGATACAACGCGCGTATCGTTTACGTTTCCAATGTGATACTACATGTGGCAAAAAACATTCGCCAATGGTATAGGCAATTTGCAACTAATGGATGTCTTTGTAAAGGCAAAAAGTACGGGACGGCCCAAAGTGACTGTACAGGATGTGGACCGTATCAGGGCCTCGTTTCTTCATAGTCCTAAAAAATCCGTTCGGAGAGCAAGTCACGAACTGAAGGTGCCAAAAACGACGGTATGGAAAGTGTTAAGGAAACGTTTACACATGCGTGCATACCGTTTGCAGTTTGTACATGCCTTAAAGCCCGACGACTAGGCTCTACGGTTTACCTTTGCCTGTGCAGTGTTAGGTCGAGACGATGACCTTCTAGATCGTATAGTGTTTAGCGATGAGTCCACATTTCATCTCAGGGGTAAGGTGAATGCCATAATGTTCGTATAATGGGGTCGAAAATCCGCATGAAACTTGTAGAAACACGAACGTCGATTCCAGCCAAAGGTTAACTTTTTTCT
>JABUQX010028781.1:0-20246 GCA_015478945.1 Trachelipus rathkii | reverse complement strand
AAATATTTTGGAAAAAGAACTATTCGTATCTAAAGATACAAATATTGGTATCACCTTACGTTTTTGAAATAGATTCCATAATACAACAATAGTTGAAGGGGAAAGAGAAGAGAAGAGAAGAGAGAGAGAGAGAGAGAGAGAGAGAGAGAGAGAGAGAGAGAGAGAGAGAGAGAGAGAGAGAGAGAGAGAGAGAGAGAGAGAGAGGGAGAGAGAGAGAGAGAGAGAGAGAGAGAGAGAGAGAGAGAGAGAGAGAGAGAGAGAGAGAGAGAGAGAGAGAGAGAGAGAGAGAGAGAGAGAGAGAGAGAGAGAGAGAGAGAGAGAGACAGAGACAGACAGACAGAGAGAGAGATAATGTGACCAGGGTTAATGAGAACAAGAGAACTGATAAGACGAAAGGTCCTAGACACCACCTTCTCAAATCAGACTCTTTGAGTGGAACCAACCCAGATATGTGAGACATTCTCCCTACAGGAGCGTACGACACCCTTATTACGAGCAAGCAACTGGGTACTGGGTAGGCGTAAAGAAATTCCGAAGGCTCCTCAGAACACCGAACAGCTTAGAAGCTAGTTTGAAGATGTAATTTGATCATTCCAAAGAGATAACTAGTCAATAGAAACGCCAAAAATGTTATGGATATACGAAAGTGTGTATTGGGTGTATTTCGAAGATGTTTTATAGCTGTGTAAAATATTTTGTCGAGTCGAAAGATAATGAAACTGAGTTTTTGAGGCATTGAAGACAACCATGTTTTCTCTGTCCCAATTAGAAGTTTGAGGAAGGTCAGAAGTTAGTTGCTCTAGGGCCACCCCTTTAGCATGAGTTATTTGCTGTTAGGAGAGACATCTTTCAAAATAAAAGGAGTAATGAAGGATGAAGTCGTCAGCATAGGAATAGAGAAATGAAGGAGTAATATAGAGAAGGCCATTGAAAAAAGTATTAAAAGAGTATAAGACAGAACCTTGAGACACACCACTATTAAAAGGTTTAAAGGATCGACGGTGGCAGTCTACAACAGCCGCTATTGAAGGACCGGCAAGGAAATCAAAAAGATTGCAACAAAGAGGAGAATAGAAATCGAAGTTTAGAAATTAAATTTTTGTACCAGATCTTTCGAGTGAGCCACAGCAAGAGATTCACGGCAATACCGAAGAGTAGAAGACCAAGAGTCGGAGAGAAGTGAAAGAAGATCACCAGCAGAGTTCTCCTTTCGAAAGTCATACTGGTGCTCTGAGATAAGATTAGAGAAATTGAGATGTTTCTAAATCTGACCATAAGAATAGATTGTAAAACTTTAGATAGAAAGTTGAGAATGGTTCCCCTTCTTCGGTACATACTAGACAAGCGCACATTTTAATTAAGCCGGAAGGGAAAGTCGAAATGGAAAGATGGAGGAGAAATAGTTTACAAAAGCAGGGTACCAACTCAAAACGGCAAGTTTTGAGAACCATAGAAGGAATACCATCAGGACCGTACGCCTTCTTATTGTTAAGCTCAAAGAGAGCAAAAATAACTCGTTTTAATAGAAAGTAAATCGGTAGTTGTGTCTTTGAAAGATACTAGAGGAGGAAAAGAGAAAGAAGCAAAGTTAGAGAAAAGACGAGTGGAAAAGGATCCAGAAATATTATTACATTTTCTATGGAGAAAAGAGTTTTAGTGTTACGGGGAAAGATTTTGCACAAATCTGGAATGAGCTACATGCTGCATGTAATTTTGGGATTTTGGGATTTGAAGACGAAGGTAAATCTGGAATCTAGCTTCCCTGCAGCGACTAGCACGAGAACAAACAAGAGTTAAACTTACCATTATTAGTTTTAGCTGAAGGAAAATAGTATGGAAAATGTGGCTCCGTGCCAGAGAGAATAACCTCAAATATCCACTTTGCGTACTCCTGTAGATTCTTCCCGCAGAAGTAATAATCATTCCATGGGAAGTCAAAAAAGTATGACCGCACGTTCGACCAGTTTGAGGCACCGAAGTGCCAATGGCGCTTCCTCGCTTGTGGTGGTAGTCTTTCTTGCGGAAGACTTGAAGATATAGAAAATTATACAAATATAAAAACGTTATCGAAGGACACCACAGGTGAAGAGAGTTTAACAGTATAAAAAGTAGGATTAGAAGTTAAAAAATGACAAATGATATTGGATACATCTCAATGTCGATCAGAAATTCGGTTTGGAGCTCCACCAACAGCTCAAGATCATTCTGTATTGAGAAACTGAAGGCAAGTTCACCGGCTGTCTTGAGAACTACAAGAAATATATTGAAATCACTTTAAATGATGATTTCGGAGAAAAGAGAAGAGTTTTGGAGTTTTGGTAGTCGAGGGTTATAGAATAGTAAGTAAAGTTAGAGATAAATAAACAGAACAAATGAACTTAGTTGTAGATTATCAAAAGAGATTGAACCATATGTTGGAAAATTCAGAAAATTATAAAGTAGACATATGAGAAAAGACAATAACGTTGTGCGCACATGCACAACAACCGACTTTGACTTGAAATTAAGGAGAGAGATAATTAAGAGGAAACAGAGTATGGTTTGGTGTTGGAGGCCTCAGTCATCTGAGAATAAGAGGTGAGGTCTGGTGGAAGAGAGAGATGGTGTTCAACAAAATGGAAATTAGAAAGAAGACCGCGAATCTTCCAGAAATTGATATAAAGGCAAGACCCTGCACCAGATCAAGCCGACGGTGAAGTTCTAGCGACACCAATCCCATCACTGGAGACCGCCAACTCAAAAGTTGCGATGTGGAAGAAGTGGACTCTGGGCTATGTTCGGATGCCTCCCCATCCCTCCCCAGGCATCTCCAAGGCAGGTATGAATTTCGCCAATATTGCTTATCTTAAAAGATGATGTCGAATATGTTCTTTTAAATAAAATTACTCCCCCACCTCCTTGCCTCACCTATCTCTCGTGCCCTATCCACTTCCCATCTCCCTCCTTAATCTCTCCCCAACCCCTCCTTCTTCTTCCTTATTTTATTCACTCTATTCAGAACATTTTGCTCCCTGATTCAAAATTTTCCGTCACTTTTCCTTACACCATTCAATCTTTTTGCGTTTCGTTCTCCTTCGCCCTGTCTGCACGCCCTCTGTTTGCTTCCACTCGCTCTAGACCGAATTACTATTAATCTGGCCCTGCACCCAGGCTTCATCGCCTCTCATCCTACTTCCCCAACCAGTCTACAATTGCGCCCCACACTCAAGCGCCTCATGACTGTTCTCCTTTTCACCACTGCATTCATCTCCTCGGTCACTCGCACACCTCTCAGTCACTTTCCTTCTACTTGCCCCCACCCCATTCTCTGCACTAATACTCGTGACCCTCTTCGCATAATGACTCTTTCGAATGTCATCCACCTCACATCCACCTCCCCATTCCCGTCATATAGTCTACTCACCGTTCCTCTCATACCTTCCTAAACTCCCTCTTACCCGATTCCTAGTCTGCCCTGCTTCAATGTTTTCCTAATCTTTTAAAGTTCACTTCTACATCATGCCTCTTTTTACTGCCCCTTCACTCAATTTAGTTCACCATCTTCCTTTTTTAGCCTACCCCTTTTCTGTTAGCAACACACCAAATAGTTTGATCGATATCCCCCTCTCCGGCCCCTCTTGTAAAATTACAGTGTACATCTTAAGAAGTGCTTTCTCTACTTCCCGATTTACAACACACATAAGTGCCAGTTTATTCCGCCCTTCCGCCTCCGTTATCTCACTCTTCCTATAGATTATTTACTTTATTTTCATATCACTATAGTATATTTCTTTATAACACCTCATCACCCCGCTTCTTTTCTCCCCACTCCTTACTCTCCTCTCTCCTTTCAATCCCAACAATCTTCTAAATCATGGTCTTTCTCATAATATCTCATTCCTCTTATACCTCTCCTACCCTCCTATATGCGTCCTTTATACTAATTTCTGTTCCCACTCCCTCTCCCTTTTTTCATTACAATCTCCCCAGAATATATTATCATTTTACCAAAACATTTCCCAAACACCTTACGAATTACAACACTCAAATAACGTTCTCTTCCTTGTTTCCATGTTTTCGTCTTCCTCGAAAGTCACGCCGGTGGGTCTCAATTTCACTTGGTGCATATGCACATATTAAAAAATCGCTAAAATCATTTCCCCCGAATTTCACTTTTACCCACATTTCCCCCCCGAATTACTCACCTGACTGCACAACTTTACCTTATCCCACACCCTCTTGCCTCATAACTATTCCCACCCTTCCCTCTGCCCTCTCATTCTCTCTCGTTACCCTTCTGACATATTATAATCACTCTTATTATCTCTCAAAATCGATCTCACCTCTCTCGCTTCCAGATTAGTTCTGTTACCCCTAGAATACAATATTATCTATCTATCGACACTTAATCCATTCTCATATTCAAATCCTCTCGTTTTACCCCTCTCACATTTCTATATGCACCCTAATTATCTCTCTATCCTCACGCATCCTTTTCTTTTTTTTTTTTATTTTTTTTTTTTTCTTTTATTTTAATTTTCTTTTCTATTTTTTTGTATTTTTATTTTATCTAAATATTGATATAACCTTCAAAGGTCTTTACTGCTCACTGTTGTGGATATCCAAGTCCCACCTAGGTTTAATTCTTCCCTTAATACCACACATTAACGCTCTACATCCTCGCTTAATTGGATTCTCACTACATATACCTATAAAAATAGGTTAAATCAGTATAATAATATCAGAAAAGTGTTAAAATCTCTAACTCACGACACTCAATATACTTCTCAATCTCCCTTCACCACCTCCATATCTGATAAAACTCTCTACACCGCTCTTAACTCTTTGTGTCTCCATCTATGAAGTCTCTTTTTATTCTAATTCTACAATCATCATGATTGTCTAATACAACATTTTGTTTTTACAGCTATTTAAATACAATACATTTATATCAAAGTCGTATTAAATTACACTTTAAATTATACGTTATAATGTTTTTACATTAATACTATATATATATCTACAGTATAAATTCTAAGTTAGATCATTACATGGTAAATCAAATAAACCTATACTATATACATCCAATACCATCTATACGCTCTTATTACCTGTCTAATCTGTATAATCATATTGATCTATGATTATTGATCAATGTCATATATTTAACAATATAATATATTTGTTATGTTACTACCTACCAATATAATCTCTCTCATAGTAAATCAGTGATAACATCAAATGAACTAACATTACCTCACTATAACCACCCTTTATTGATATTCACAATAATAAAGATAGGAATATGTTCATAGAGATACATAATGCGATACATCTTAGAATTAATTCAAAACTTATTGATATAATGCTCCGATATTATACCTGAAAGGATATTACGCAGTTGGCTTATTGATTTCATCAGTTCTATGATATCATGTGCAGATTTTTTAAGTACAACAAAGTTTCCTTACGAAGGTCTAACATTTGTGTTTTATGAAACAATACACTAATCTCATATAAATTATTAGATACTCTCATAATCCACTAAAGTAAATATTGGCAGGACATCCACAGGTTCTAATAATTTAGAAGATAAAGTCTATACGACCGTATGTCAAATTACGCTGCCTGCACGAACTACTCGACTACCTTTCTTCCTTTCCAACACTGGCCTCAAGCTCCGCAAAGCACCTTAGAAATTAGTATTGTATTTTTCGATATATCTACTCCGGGGTATATCATTTTTTTCATTTTCTTAACTAAAAGTTCTGTTTTATAAGTTTTGCATATATTTTTCATTGTAAGTGTGTTTACAATTTTTAATACTGTGATAAATAAGCCAGATGTGGCTATATATATATATAATAAAAAAATATCAAAAATTGTGTATTTATAAATATATGAAAATATATGGGTTTATGGATAACTAAATTTTGTATGTATCAAAAAAGATGCTATTTCAAATATATATGGAGTTCTAAGCATAATAATAATTTTTCACGTTTCATATTAGGTGTCAAATTTGAGCTACTCTAATTAGTTCTTCAGTCTATCTTAGATACGAGATGTTTCTTGCTAATATGTATCAACCAAATAATGATACGAATTATAGATATTCATATAAACAGATCGTTTGAACAAATATATTATACAATTAAGATCGAAGCAATACTTCTCAAATAAGATAAATTACACATCTCTGACATATAGATCAATGTAATGCAATAGCTTTTGATACCTTGACGGTGTATCTGAATCAAAGTACAATTGATAAATTAACTTATTTCGCAATAAAGGTTCATTGATTTATGTATACCCTGCTTAATATAAATATTTTATTTCCAAGAATCTCAAAATCTCTTTGACGTCTGAAAATTTAATGGCTATTTTCTAAAATAACTCCTCCATTTTGATTATATACTATATTCGATTCTAAAAAATACTATCAATGGCAAGTAAGATGCAGGAAATATGCCATAAAGTATTTACTGACTTGTTAGTTATTATTGACACTATTCATTATTACAGACTTTACACTACTTGTTCCAACAGGTACTCGAATTGAACGCGACCTGCGTCAATGAACATGATCGCACTGATAGGTACTACATAATCCAATGTCCATTTGCTATTCGAATACTAATACTACCTAGGAAAGTGTTTGTATAGATTATGATGCCCCCTCGAGTCACTACACACACAAAAGGTGGCAATATATTTCTTACAATATTTCAAATCAAATTTTTTTTTATGTAGTTATTTTTACTATTTTTTAGCGAATTATTCCTACATAAAAATCTTCTTTCGATTTCTAAGGCGTTTAATAATAGTTTGCAGTCCTTCTATCAAATTGTCTATTCCTTATTTGCATTTGCTATGATTATAATTCAAGATCTTTATTATTTGTTGTTTTTTACTGTGGTGTTATTAATCTCTCGCGATGTGGATTTTGGAGAGAATGTTTCCGATTTTTTTACAACAAGCAAACTTTATCCCGCACGATTCAGGATATATTAACTTTTGTTTCCGAAATGTCATTCGAGGAGCTCATAACCCTAAGTGTCTTAATGTTTTTTCTTTAGTTCCGCTATATAGATTGACTGAGATTTGAAGATTATGTTTTGTGAAGCTCAATGCTGTAGTATAGAAAAATTACGCACAGTAATTCGTGATGGTGTTAATGATCGAATATCGTGCTATATAGCACATTTAACTTGTTATTTATCAGCATAATAGTCTTTATATATATATGATATATAATTCAAACAACTTATTCTCTTAGTTAACCTAGTTATTTATTTGACTTAGCTATGATATAAAGATACTAAGTATATTAGTGATCTATAAATAATATGTAAATAAAGGTGAATTTCAACATATGATTATTACCTTTGTTAATTCATATATTCTATCTTCATATAAATCAAACGTATATCACGATTTACTCTACATGAGCTATGTGTAACCATTCAAGTGTAAACTGATACCTTCTATAATGTTCATCGTGAAATGATATATCATATGGTTAAATTTTATTAGTCATGACTATTTCCATAGTTTTATCACAGAAATCTTAGGCTATACGTTGATTATATTCTACATAATTCCTTAATTATTATACTTCTTATAGATAAGTAAGCTACGTATTGACGTAATGTTATATAATAAGTAATATAATATATATATTAATACTTCTCTCAGTAGATGATAATTAATCATTGGTAAGTTTTATTATGGTATACATGTTAAATATATAAATATGATATAGTATCTATATATATCTTTAGTTCTTCATTTATCTATTGATTATGGTAATAGTATATATTATATATGTTTGACATGTATTTAATCCGGTTCATTAATATATACAAATGAGTTACTAGATTTCTCTATAATTATTCCATTATGGTATTTTATAATTTATATGGATATATAAGTTATATACGTAAATTTTTCCATCATTTACGTATCAATTAATAGAATAAGCAATATATATATATATCCTCAGTAATTTATAAAGATATGGCTATGGTGTCAGTACGTATAAGATTATGTTAGGTACTATGTAAATATCAACTAGATCTCTCGATTTAGTTTTAACTAATTAAGGAGAACCACCACTAATTTTAAGGTATTGTATATAGATATCTTAGTGATAGTTATAATAGCCTTATAGTATATTCTGCGTATAGTTATATTACAGATCTTAGAAGTATTTCTACAGGTGCGTGCCGTCAATATATTATACTCGTGTGTATACACACCTAGACGTCATTGACAATATGTTATGAGTATTATGATGTGAGATTAATATAAGTTATTCTACTTATCTTTAGTATGCAAGAATATTAATTAAACCGTTACTAAATGGAATATGACCGATCTCGTGTTAGTCATGGTTACTGAGATCGCTAGAAAAGATATATGAATATTAGTTTGCAATTTAGGGTTGCTTAAATTAGTCCAAACATTTCATCTGTATCGGCCAGTTTTCACATGGAGAGACTGAAGCCTGCTGTCATGTTCGTGAGCCTGTCAGGGAATGTGATGTACCACATGCAGTGTTATTGTTGATCGATAAGGCAAGTAGAGAGTCGTTCTCATATAAAATCTCTGTGTTAATCCTATCACGATCGGTAGGATCCTTATTTTATATAATGATTACCTCTGCAAAGGTTGATGTCGCAGGACTCCACTTTATCAGAGTGTGAATATTAGTACGCTAAGTTCGAGACTGGATCTTTAATAAGAGTATCTTAGAAGCATACTCTACGGAGTAGTCTGTGGCCTCATAAATAGTGTCATCTATCTCTATAATTATACATGAGTGTGATAAGAAGTGAGCTGGTATAAGAATGTAGGAATAAGGACAAGACTCTGGATGATTCAGATTTTCAGAAAAGTGATTTCGATAGATTAATTGATAAATTCTATGTTGTAGATACGTTCAAGGTTTTGATAAAACGATTAAACGGTTTTTTTGATTCTCTCTTAAAAACTTAGTGTGATATTCATACTCATCGTAGAATTGAGAGACACTTTTAACTAGCACTATCCTTCGCTCGACAACTTAGGTGTTATTAGCTTGATAGATATATTGCTGCGCTTTTGGCTTAGAAGTCAATTCCCTCATTCCTTTTCTGACACTGCTGATTCATATGAGTGGTTAAAACCATATATCTGTTAAAGTCACTTTGAAAAAATATTTCTGATAATAATTCAAATAGTTGAATGAACGTCTCACAATGGCAAATGTCTACGCGAGACCTAAATTCATATTCGCTACAAGAATGGCTCACCAGGCATGTTATATTGCGTCACAAAATACTTGCGTGTGTCTTCCCTTGCGAAATGTGTGTGGACAGTCTTAGGTCTACTGACTGTATGCCACTACTGAAGGAATAAACTGGATCAACGCCGTAGGTGTCTGATGATTCTTGGTGGAGAAATAACGTGCTCACAACATAGCTCTATAGTGAGTCGAAATAAAATTTCTTTGTCTACTTTACACATCCAAACTAGGACTAATGAAGAATTTTCGGAAGAGATAAATGAATATGAAGAAGGGTTCAGTTACCTGAGGAGAAATTTCCACGTGTTGAATGACGAAACGAAGAAAGGGATCTTCGCTGGCTCCAAACATTTGTGATTCTTCTGAAAGACGAAAACTTCAGGAAAATCCTCAGTGCAGTGAAAAGTCAGCTTTGGAAGCATTTTTGAAAACGTTGTTGTATTGGGCTTTACTCGAACGAATCATTTATTACTATTAGAATAGGTAAGATGAGTATATTACTCATATAATAAATTGGAAGATCACTCATAACTCACTTCACGTATGGTAATATCTTTGTATTATATCTTATTTAGTAGAGGATTTACATATACTGTTAGAAGTAATAAAGATATCCAATTCTCAACTTACTTTAACAATACTCTAGATTATATATTATACTGACTCATTATAGTATATAGAATATCACTAAATTAGGATTGTGAGATAGCGGTGAATATTACATTACTATTCTGTGATATATAGAGTAAATACAATTGCTCAGTGAAATAGTATATAGAAAGTATTAACTGATGGATGAGATTATTAATAGTTTATATTTAATCACTCATTTACTATACGCTTATATAATACCGAAATAGTTACAGAGTTGTCACTCATGATTTATAGTTTTAATAAAAAAAAAATTATAATTATACCGGCGTTCAAATCATGTAACAGGTAAGTCGTAAAAAAATGACTACTATCAAAACTACTAATACTACTTTTCTTTGTTATTGCCTGCCCATTCCTATATTCTTACTTTTTGATATCCCTTTATTTTTTTAACTATAGTATATTAGTTATTTTAACTTGTTGTATTCCTGTAACCTTAACTTGTAGGTATTCAATCTTAGTACGCTTGGTCATGTTTCGTATAATTTAATTCTATATCTAATATTTCTCACATCTCTCCTTTTTGCTTTCAATAATAGTTCTCTCTTAAACTTTTGTCAGTAGTATCGTTTTATTTATTTTAAAGGCTGATTTCGATATTTGTGGTTTAATAGAGATTTTTCGTAGACATAACAAACACTGACGATAAAGGTATCTATTAATACTATTATATAACTAGTCATGTCTTTATTTATTTATAGCGATTTATATATATATATAATAGTAGTATTTACTCACCACTGATATTTTAACTAATAAGTATAAGTAATTCAGGCATATATATTACTTTTAAGAACTTAATATTATAATTATATATACACGAGTATATACTAAAGTTGGTCTATTAGCTATTGACTTCTAATATTATAATTTAGTTACCTTATATTAATTATTTAATTTGAATATATACATATGAAGACTTAACTTATATATATATATATATGATCTTCTTTTTCCTATAATTTTATTTATTATATTTATAATAAACGGTATTAGACCCAGTCCATTCTGAGCACTCATATTGATATTTTAGTTCCATTTCGCATAATATATGTATTATATTATATTATGTGCTACCAATTCTGAATTGGGTATGGATTACCTTCACTATATTACCGTTATATATCTACTATATTATATGTATAAATATACGTAGATCAACTATCTCAATTTGGGCTTATATTCAAATATGTATATATAGCCTAAGTGATCATATATATTTTAGTGAAAACGCTTATACAAGGAATCACCTATATTATTGTATATATATATATAGTATGTATATACTATATATATTATATATAACTTCTTAAACTCCCTTTAGGGTAGATATAAATGATAACTACTCTTAACATAAAGATTTTTACCTATTTAAGTATTATACTACTACTATTACATTAACGACTACTATACACATATTATATTAATATACCTATAGTAATAAAATAATATAGCCTATATTGCAATAATCTGTATACTTGAAACTTCTTTATTTAATGAATAGGCGCAAAGGTATATGATACTATCACTATAATTATAGGTATGTGTTCATTTTTATTTTCGAGTAAATATACTCTTATATTTAGAATTAAGTAATACTATATATATTTAAATTAAAAGAACTTAATCTCATATTTCACTTTTCATTTACTGAATATTTTTTAATTGATTAATATTCGTATATATATTATTCATCTAATTATGTGTGAATAGTCTGCATCGAATGAAAGATTATTAAACACATTATTACAGATATATATATAAACTCTAATATAGTATAATGAAAGATTATATATGGAATAATAAAATATATAATATTATATAAATATACTATTATATATTACTTTCAGGTTTTCCCATGAGTATTTCATTGTGTGAGAGTATATATTATATAATAATAGACTATACTATATATATATTAATATTAGGTAGTAATTAGACACATTATTAACTTCTAGATTATACACCGTAGATTTTAAATTTTAATAACTACAAGAACCTATCACTAAATATTATTATTATTAATACTTAATGATATCAATATTACTATGTTTATTTTATCATAATTTTTAATATTATACTCCATGTTCTTACAGGCCTAGATATAGTAAAACTACTAATATAGTTAACTAACGCCTTACTATGATTTATCGTATAAATATATATAAAAAAGTATGTGTAACCTATATTATCCTACCTGAACTATTTAATGTAATAAATTAATTTTTTCTAATATAGATATTAATATTATTCATATTATATTTCAGTAGGAAATGAACGCATGGATAATAATGTCTGTCATATAGCTTTAGTTATTTATATTATATACATTTATTTAATATAATACATACATTTTATCAAGTTTATCACTCTTATGTATAAATTGATTATATATATAATTGTACTATAGTTTGAATAGAAATCAGAGGGACTCTTATATATATATATATTATATATTTCTATAAATATACTCACACCTAAGACGCAAAGATGTGAATACATTTCGTGAAGGAAATTAAAATCTTAATTATAACTCACTTAAGGCGTCTCTTTACACAAAAGCAACTATAAATGGGAAGGTAAAAGAATTACTGCCTTCTCCGGGATTGAACCACCGTGTTTGCGAATGAGACAAATACTACCCAACCACCGCGTGTTGTGAATGAGCCAACACGCGGTGGTTCAATCCGGGAGAGCAGTAATTTCTTTCCGTTCCCGATTATATGTTCTTTGTTTAACCTTAAGAAATAAAGGGGGGTAAACAGTGGTTGACATAATTCCATATATGTTATAGATATGGTATATGTGTATATATATATATAATATTTATATATATTATATATATATATATATTTTTAAATATTATATTATTTTAATAATTTATTTTAAAATAATATAAAAAAAGTGATTTAAAAAAACGTTATATATCTATATATGATATCTATATATATTTTAAGGAAGATGAATTGAGAAATTTTTTTTTTTTGAAATAGAAGATGCTCTTATAAAAAATTTGACACTTTGCCTTCTAGAATATTTTTATAAGATTTCAAGCAATATCAGAAACTTTGAAGAATAAATTTTTATTTTGCTTTTATTTATTTTCCAAAATATCTGAAGACAGACTTTTTACAACAAAAGTAGCAGACAAGAACCAAATTCTTCGATCTTAATTTTTTTATAATACATTAAATATAAGAAAGTTATAATTATTAAATAAATACTTTTATTGAAATATTAGATGATGAAATTTGGAATTTAAACTCTGCCCAGATAAGTTGAACTTGGGTTCCTCGATGGAATCTGTTCGAGTAACAAAATGCAACATCGGCTTATAGTTTTGCGAGAATTGCTTTATACATTCTTTGACTTAAAATATATGGTTTCTTTTGCAAGAATAGTACCATCAGCTAATAACACCTTATCTTATAAAAGCATAATATATTTTGAGCAGAAATTTTATATCAATTGAATATAATAATAATAATAATAAATAATGAATAATAATAATAATAAAATAATAATAATAATAATATTCAAATTAAATTAAATAATTTAATAATAATACATTCAATAAAATTAAAAATTAAATTATTTTTAATGCATAATAATAATTTTAATATAATAAGTAGTTACTTATATTAAATTGATAGGTATATAATAATTAATATGTTAAAGTTAATTAATATGTATAATTAATAATAATAATATTAGAACATTAGAAAAACATGATAAATTAAGAATAAATAATCATTATTTGTTTAACGTCATCATCACTGAATAATAATAATAAATTTGAGGTAACAATAATATAATAATAATCATAATCAATTATAGAGTACATCTTGGATAGATAATAATAAGTAAATAATACATTCAATTAATAATAATTATAATTAGTAAATATAGGGTATGTTTATATATAATAAGATAATAGGTCAATAATATGATATAATAATAGAATATATTCTCAAATTAAATTAACTTTTAATAATATCATATAATTAATTTTACGAACATTAGAACATATTTACAGAAACAGCTTCTCCTAAGCTATTATTTTTTTACATTCAACGTCTGAATGCACCGCTTTGTATTGTATATACATATCAGACAGAGCACACGCATACTATTACATCACTACATATTATAGGATTTCCGCTTGTGAGGCGTTTTTGAAATGAAAATGAAAAGATTCTCAGAGCAATGAGCAATTTTTCAGTTAGTAAAAGTTTTTATTGAACACACATTGTGAACACAAAAGACTATCTTGTAACTTATATATAATCATATTCTTCATACTTGTTAGGTTTCAGTCTTTTTTAATTTTGAAGCACCATTGCTTACTGAATGACTTAGAGGGTAGCAACTTATCGTATAGTGCGTGTTATTCATAATACTCATAGTAGAAAACTTATATATATATATAGTAATCTCATGTAATCTTTTAAGGGAATCAAGTGATAAAATTGATATGTATATAATCCTACTTAGTAATTGTAGCTATACTTTAGTGTTTTTTATATTATATTTCAATAACATACTGATGTTTAGTTTATACTCATAATCAGTAGGTAAAGTTTATAATGATAAAAGGATCGTGTAACATCTATTAATTGAGGGGTTCATCATTTTAATAAAAATGTAATAGAAGATCATCTAGGGTCTTTTTGTATTAACAAACTTTTTAATCTATAAATACCTCTTCCATATCTAGATAAGGGTATAATGTTATTATCTAAATCTCTATTTAGTAAGGGTGATATATGTCATATTTTTAGTAAATTTCAATTCAAAAGAGCTCTTGATTATTCAAGATTTCTCACATATAGTGGTATTGCTAAAATATTAAAGTAATATTTTTTTAAACCACTTTATAGTAAATAAATAATAGACAAATTCTTTATCAAGGAAAAACACATGTCATTGATAGATTAGTCGGAGAATAGGTGGATTACGTTTCGGGAGGTGATATCGCTCTTAGTTCACCATCATCCGATAAACTCTACCATAATTAATTCTATTGGTGTTATTTCAAAATATTAGATCTTTAAGACAGTGAACATATGTAAGGTAAAAAAAAATATAATTGACAAATATATATCCAATTTAAGTAAAAAATATGAATAAATATGTATTTAAATTCAATCAATATTAAATGATCTAGCTATTCTCTCTCTATATTCTATAATCATCTCTCTTTATCAAGTATTCTCCAAAATTACAATAATTATATTTTAGAAACAGATTTAAGTCTTTAAAGTACATTGTATATCTTTGCTTATAATAGTTTCTTATAGTGATGGCTTCATGGAAATTCATATTGAATCACACACTCTCTCTCTTGAAATGTTAAAATTAGCGCTAATGATGTATCTAGAATGATATAAAAGAGGAGCTGAATATTATTCAAATTCTATTGCTTTCTCATAAAAGTATATTTATATTTTGGCATCACTGATGCAAGCATCTCCCCTCAGATTTACTGCAACTAATATACTAATCATGGTTCAGGGTTATTAATTTTGTTCATTTATTTTATATCAAATTGTTAAACAAGATTCATCATGACAGTCATATCCTCCACACTTACATATAGAATCATATTCATAACTAAATATTTAAATCAATTTCTATTTAAGCTATTATAAAATTTAAGTTTCATTCAAAACACTTCGAATATTAAATTTACCTGAATTAATTACCACAAACGAGGAAAGCGCCAGGGGTGGATGGTGATTTTTACAACGCAGCATACTCTCTCTGTCTCTTACTATGTCGCCATGAATCTTATGCTGTCATTTGAGCCCACTTTAAAGACCGTTTAATATACAAACTCGTATGACGATAAGGCTGTACCGCACAAACTCATTCGTTGGAATGCTGTATACGTCACGATATTGCGCAGTATATTAAAGTAATGCTTGTCTTATAGGACATTTCATCAACAAGAAGAACATGATATATTAATATTGAGAATAGGTCTTGCAGGAATTATAGTGTCTTGCGTCTTGTCTCAATTTATATTTGTATCGAGAATATATTATGTTCTCTATAGATGTCCTCACACAGGTAATTTTTAAACATTCAGAAGGATTTTGTTCAATTATTGTTCCAGATGGTAACACAAAAAGTGTATTTTTAAATAACTTAGAATTTTCGATATACTTATAATAGCAACCTCTCTATCTTTATCGATAAATTATGTTTACACTATTTTTGTAAAGTGAGTATACTCTGCTACAAAAAATGTGTGGTGCATTTCTGCAATGCAATAGTTTGTAACTGCCACAGTATACTTTTTCATTGTGAAACTTACATTTTAAGGTTTAAGCCTTATTTCTATATTTTTTTGACAAGATATTCTAAGTCTCTAGTAATTAACTCATATTTTTCTTTAAGTTTCAGTGAGTTTCAGTTCGATTTTTCTGTTCTGCTTATTCTAGAATTTAGTTACTCGAATACGTACTTTAGGATTAAATCGTACTTTCTGAATTTCCTGTTTATAGAAAACTGCTCCTTTGATGGTATTCCCAAGTTGACCATCTCTATAATGCCTTCTACGATAGACGTTAAAATTTTTAATACTCCGTTTGTATCTGCTCTATTTTGTGGTTAGAATTTTTTCTTTACTTGTTTTAAAAGGTTATGTTTTACTCTTTAATAAAATAACTTTTCTCGTCAGATCTCCAATTCTCTCAGCTTCAAATATCCATATATTCTGAAATAAAAGTATTCTATATCGTCCTGTAGTATAACTCTCACTAAATCTCCTTAACTTTACATATACTTCATGTAGTGTTATCTTTTATTATTATGATTCCCATTAAATTGGAATGGTTAACAGTACTTTGGTGATTTTTTACTTCTACACTCATCTTCAGTATATTAGGTGGTATTCTGTAAGTGTTCTATGATAGATAACCGTAATTATATAGTAGTAGTAAGCCATATATATGGTCTTGTTTTAAGTATATTAATCGTGAAAATTAATATTTATTAACTTGTATATTACATCTTTTTCGTGAAAATTAAACCTAGCATTTTTCTGTTATCTTATTTATAGTTCTTTTGTACTCTTTTACTCTAATAACTAGTGTTGCTAGGTTCATTTTATTATAACTTGAAAAATATTTTATTATATTGTTCCTTAATGTTCAGATACTCTAATTTAAAACTTTTTCTCTCTGAAAATCTCTTGCAAAAACTCCACAAATTTGTTCATTCCATTAAATTTACTGTCCATATATCATATTGAGTGATATTTGTACATCTATTCATTTAAAATTTTCTTTGATAAAATAGTTTTATTTAAGATATGTGTTCTTTTGAATTTTTTTGTCAGTGTTCTTTTAAAACACAATAACGTTAAAAGATTTATTATACTTTGTGGGGTATCTAAGGTTTTATGTTACAATAAAGAAATATTATTATAATTTTATAGGTACTATCAAATACATTTGTGTAAGATTTATATATTTTATAAATATCTGTGTCAAAATCTGCTGCTCTAATATATCATAGTTATTACTTAATAATTTAGAGCACTAAGGGCTTAATAGTTTCACGTGTCTAGGATAAATTTTTTTTTTTCGACTATAAATGGTTATCAATATGTTTAAAGTATAATTATATTTATACTGTATTATTAAATATATGTTCAAATGGAATAGCTCGTTAGGTATCGGTTAAAGTCTCTAAAGTAATCTGAGTGAAAGCTTTGATATATGCAAACCTTATTATCGAAAAATACCACTCGTAACTTGAATATGCGCTGTTTCTTATAACTCATTTACATAATATCGTTACTATAATTTATTCAGATATATACAGTACTATTTACCTGCCTCTCACATTGATTCATAAATTGTATAGACATTAACAATAAAAATTATTTACTATAATTTATATATCTATTATTGAAAAAGGTTTTCTTTTAAAAAAAACGCTTAAAAGAAAGTAGATAATTAGATGGAATAAGGTTCTTAATTTTTAAATTACAAATAAATTAAATTTTAAACTATTGTTTAATTAAATGGAGGAATTCATTTGCTAAACGATGTCTTAGGAAATTTTATCACGCTACATCCCATTAATGTATTATATATATTAACATAATTTATTAATTATTACACATAATGTAAAAAATCATTGTAATTTAAAATTATACTTATAATAATATTAATTAAGTAACTAATCCATTTTGAATATAATTCATGGAGGTAGTCATTTGTTTTTTATTATTTCTATTCTGTACTTCTTTACTTACTCACTTTGAAATAATACGTTTATAATATGTGTCATTTTATCACTGATATATCTTATTCAGTCTATTATTAAATCTATCCTCACGTATATGTAAAGATATAATATTATAGTATATATATTACAGATGGATTCGCGTCAGAGTGATCTAAGGAGTATATAATTATGGTAAAATATTATTATCCAAGATCTATTAATCTTTGTTTATTATACTGGTATCTAAAGTTTTCTTATCTGAAAAATAACAGTCTTAGATAAGTTTACTTAGACTCTGTGATCCTGTTCACATTTTATACCTATACAGAAAACTATTCTATATCTCAAATTTACTCTCAATATCACTGACTACTAGAGTGAGAAATATATCGGCTATTATAATTATAGTCTCAACATAAATATTTCTCATAGATCCGGATAAAATATTGTTTTATCTCCTATATTCTAATATAGGATTATTTGATAATATCCTAGAGGTTCATATCCATATTTGTAATATATCTATATATATATATATATATATACCGATCATTTATTAATATAAATTATTTATATATTAGTAGCTATATTAATATTATTTTACTTATTTTAACTTATATCTAATCTATAGGTATAAGCTTTTCCTCCTCACTATAAGTATATGTTTACAAATTTATTTCTCTTTTCACTCTAATACCTAACTAAAAGGATGTTTGGCTCAAAAGACGCATAGTGTATAATTATAATTCTTACTTCTCTTATGATATTTGGAATTTAAAAATATTTTATATATATATATTATACTAATATATTTTTTTAGTATATATATATATATTATTTATTAGCATCGTTATTGCTATATAGGTGTAATTCTTTTTATTCTATATCTGATACTCACTTAGGTGAAGCCTGTCTTTAAATATAGTTAGCTAATATACTTTTCGTAATTATTATATTTATTAGACTCAGAGAGAGATATACTAATATATTATATTATTAAATTTAAATATCAAAAGTGCTGATTTAGATGTATTTGATATTATTATAATGCATCTAGCTATTCATTATAAATATAGTGATTTTATACACCAGATTCTAGTAATATATAGTCATACTTACATACATTTATTAATTACCAAATTACTGTTTTTATATATATATTTTGATTATAGTTGTTATTTGATGTTGTTTGTAAGTGCGTGATTGATGATTTTGTTGTATATTGTTATGTTGTTTCATTTTTTTTGTGTATGTTGTTGTTGTTTGTTGTTTAATTGTTATGTGTGTTGTTGTTGTTGTTTAGTTGTTTGTTGTTATGATTGTTTTGTTGGTTGTTTTGTTATTATTAGTAGGTAATGAGGTATATTCGTGTGTTATATTTTATTCATATTTTACTCCATGTTACACATTAACAGTATATATTATATGGAAAATAACCTAATACTCATTATTTATCATATTGTGAGTGCATAAGCTCAATAATTTAGTTTATATCTAAAGGTAGGCTTTATACTGTGAAAAGAAGTTATAATAAGTATCTATATATATATGGGATACATACGTACGTTGATGGTAGGCCTTATCGTGCACTTTAAAACGTATACTTCATTTTTTTTTATTTTTTATAAGTATTTTATCTTTACTTGTTACGCAAGTTTTTAATTGATTATGTTATCTATGAATACGACGTGGCTATACCAAATTGATTCCGACGTCGTCTTAACAGTTCTCTTATTAAAGGAATTTCTAATTTATTATAAAGATTTATTACTGAAATTACTTACTTTGCATATACTAATTTATATGTTATTTAAAATATTTTATATATTCAATATAAACGGTATTTAATCATAATATTTATAGTTTTAATAAAATATAAGTTTCATGAGTTACTTAATTAATGTATATATGATATATTATTCTCATATGAGTATTACGTAAATTATATACTGCTTAATCTAAGTAAAGTTACTTCAATTGATATATTTATTAATATATATATAGGTATTATATGTATATTAATTTTACTTGATTTATACTATTCACTCAATATCTTCAGTTTAGGTGATTAAAGATTAAT
>JABUQX010028780.1:25000-37470 GCA_015478945.1 Trachelipus rathkii | reverse complement strand
AGAATAAAATAAATTATTTTGGATTTACAAATTTTCCTGAGATCACCCCAACCCCCTCCTTCAACATCTTTCGTAAAGCCAACCTTCAACCCTTCATATAGTCATTGGTTTTCCACTTCGAGTACTATTACTAAAATAACAAGTTCTTAAGCAACCGTTATTCTTCGCGACTTTCAAGATTATGTAGCCCTCAGCATTATAACAATTCGAAAAAACATGTAACTAAAAACCCATATTCTTTAGTTAAATTATTCCAGTGCAATCATTATTCACTCCATCCGTAAAGCAAAAACCTACATTCAAAAATATACATAATATATATTCTAAAATATTCTAAAATTTTATACAGTAAAATTACCAACACAGTTTAACAAAAAAATATAAATATCAGACGTCGATACATTACTAAAAAAAATACCAGCAGACAAAAAAAACACACAAAACCCAAAAGTTAAATCTGAATAACACATATCTTTAAAAGAAATTAAAAAGAAACCTGAGACAAAGATAAAATCAAAAAGGACAACATCAGACCTCTATATACGTAGATAAATCTCGCTAACACAAGCTGCCACAACAAAAAAATATACTAGGAGAACCAAATAAATTATACTAGTAAGGAATAACCACACAAAATTATCTAAATTACGACCAAGAATTCCTCCGCACTGCATTAGCTAAAACACCAGCAAAACATAATCACAACATAGAATGTCACCAACCCCATCCACCACTAATAAATAAAGACCCGTTCAAAAATACCGAAAACCAGGAAAATAATCGCAAATCCTTCGCATAAACTCAAAAAAACTAAAATCTATCAACGTCCACGCGAGACAAGTCCAAATAACCTGCAATAATCTCACCCTATGCCTAATGCATAAATAGAATAAATGATAACACAAAACCCACACATCAATACTAACATCGTACCACTTCCAACAACACCCTATACCGTACAAACTCTAGAAATTACAAACAAACCATCTCCGAAATCTCCCACCTTCCAAACCTAACCTCATAATGAGACTCGACTTCAACGCTCACATCCACATTGGATGCAAACGTCCAGAAGCGAAACCAAAGAAGGAACCCACATCACAGACCACTTTTTGAAACTTAACATCTTTAAACGAACACAAAACAACCACACTAGTAAACTCACTTCAAAAACAATCAAACAATTGCACATCAACCATACATAACACTAAGTTCACCAAAGATCTTACATACATAAAGCCACTGTAGTCAACAACAAACCGATTAAAACTCCACCGACACTAACCACCTACTATAAGAAGATACCAAAATGTCAAGAAACTAAACATACTCACTCAAAAAAAACATTGCACAAAACTGACAAAAAAGCGATCTTTCACGAATTCAGCCAAACGCTTCATAATAAGAAAAAACATACATTATACCTAAGTGGATTAATTCATCAGTAGTATAAGTGGCGGAACCAGCAGATGCCAGATTTACGGCTAAATCTGTACCTGCTGTTCAGATACATAAAAATATAATATATATAGATGATTTTTACATGACGAATTTTAGTACAAAAGTACCTTCACTGGATAACTTTTCAAGATACTGGAGCGATTTTAAATGGATTGGGTTCCATCCATTCAGCCCAGGAGAGCCCCTCTTATTCCATAGTACGATTCGCCAGAGATAAATTATAATACCAATGTATGTGTAATAGTGTGCTGAACCAGTGTGATATGATGTAACTGTTAATTTAGTTAACATTATTCACCCCGCTAATCACCCAGGTTCTCCAACACCATTACCCACTTAATATATATTAGGTAAATGAAAAATTTTCATAATTTCAAAGTTCTTTACTGAGTTATTATTTTAATCTTAAAGTCAAGAGATTTTTCTTATTTTTGTATAATTTTTTATCGAACGCTTACTTCACCTAACAGAAAACATTATATTCAAAGTTTCTATAAGCGACTTTATCCTGCTAAAGATCTGGTCAACCATATAGATAGAGTAAATTTGCAAAGTATTTTTAGCACTTTTATAACTATTCTTTCGACAGTTTATATAATCATTCGGTATATATTTTTTAAAGACTTTCAGATATAATACTACAGCACTACTTATACATTGTCCCAACTTTCTTCTTTGCGGCATTTTACTTGCTAATTTACTGGCAATCTACTAAGTAATTTCAGGCTTTTTAACACTATCATCACCTTATCGTCTGTAATTTGGTGAATACTTCTTGCATTTCAATAGAGATTTAAGGAATATTAGTGGTCGTTAGCTAACTATTTTTTTAACTTTATTTAGTTGTATTTCCTAGCTAATCTGGCAACCGATTTAGCTAACATTTCAGGATTTTTAATCATGTACCTTCTTGTCGTATTTGTATCTTTTTAGGTATATATTTTATGACTTTCTTACTACTCGGCTCCTTTTCTGAACCTTTTTCTATCATTTTTATATAATTATAGGCTACTACTGGTAAATTTTCTAGGATTTCTAACCTTTTTGATTTATATTTTATTGCACTATATATCCTATTAAATACTCATTATACTTTCTGATATATTTTTAAAAAGATTAATATTACATATAAGTAATTCATTAGATTACCTGTTAATTCTGGCCGCTTATAGGTACAATTTAATATTATAATTTTTTAACTTTTCGATACAGTATTTTATCTTTCTCACGCAATTTGTCCCTTTAATCCATCTCAGCCATATGTCTCTCACATCAAAGGAATTGTGACAATTAACCGGTACTAGGTTAAATACATTTCCCCAGGACAAAGGCTTCATACTTAGCCATGTAGGCGATTTAAATACTTACCAAAACATAGCAACGATTATAGTCCTAAACAACCAGCTAGACATATTACGAAAAGATAACAGCTACAAGTTAACGAAGTCATTTTTCAGCGTTTTTGACGCTTTGCGGGAACGTCACTTATTAAAGGGTTTGTCGATTGTATCCATGCAGTTTGAAAGTATACAGTCCCGATTCCCGTTCTAGAAGTCGCCCGCTACCTGCAGCCCGCAGCCCATCGTCGGTCGTAAAAAGAAAAGTTTTCGAATTTGCATAATTTATATTTTTGTTTCATTTTAAAAATACATTATATTCATTTTTTATTTGTTTTTTTTCATAAAGGTTTAGATAATTAATATGACTATTCTTCTTTTATCTTTCTAAGAATATATATATGATTCTTATTTTAAATTTTTATCAGATTTAAAATTATTTTCATTAATTTTTAATTTGTATTTATTAATTATATAACCTAAGAAAATTATTTTGTGTATTGATTTGTTTTTATTTTCTTATTTTAATTTTACTTAATATTAAAATTTATTTTTCAAACTTTATTTTCATGTGTTTCATTTTACATGGTTACTGATTGCTTTTTAATTTTGTTTATTTTTATTTATTTATTTTAATTTTAATTATTAATTTAGGTCTCAAAACTTTATTAACATAATATTTTATTGAACTATTTATCCTTTTAAGTTCAACTTTATTCTTTTGAAAGTTCATTGATTTTTTTTACTTATTTACTTTTATTAATGGCAACTAATATTTTTTATATTTCATGATTAAAGAGTTGCATTTCATGTCGTTAAAAATTTTATTTATATATCTTACAATTTATTTAATTATTAATTATTTAAATTTATTTGAAGCCCAACTTAGGTTTATAATAAGTTTTCATTATTACAAGTTTGTACTTATAGTGTACTAATTTTTGAATTTTATATTTTAATTTTCAACTTTGACATTTTTGTATTTCAATTTAATTTTTGAAACTTTGAAGTTCTATTTTCATTTTTCAATTTTTACCTTTACGTATATAATTTTTATATTGGAATTTAATTTTTTTATTACTTTTTACTTTATTGATACTTTATTTTACTTTATTGTTTCATTGTTTAATTATAGTGAAAATTCAATTATATAATTAATTTTTTATCTATTTTTTATTATATTTGATGTATTATTTGATATTGATCATTGTTCTGTACATAAAATTTATTATGCTTATTTCTATGTATATATAACGAAAAATTTGCATTTTACATACGATAGAACCCAATCAAGTAAATTAAATTAACGCAATTTAGATACAAGGCAAAATACAAGAAAAGTACAATAATATAAATGAAAGCGTGAATTAAAAATCATAATATAAGAAACGGCAAAAGATTATATAGATTAAGAAGTCATATGTAATTAATTAAAAATAGTTAGTTAACATAACACAAAACCAACTATCTGTATATTACTTTTGTATTTAGCTCTTGCTTATAAAACATTCTCTCATATTAACTAAATAAAATTTTCCTATAATATGCAATTATTCATGTTAAACCAAATTATATAACCGCTGAAACAATCTTTGCGTTTATTTTACAATAACGATAAAAATCACGAATTAGACGATCAGTAAAATTCAACACACTGCACTTCTCCCATCCTCCTATCCATTCAAATGATCAATTAATCTATTAATCCAAGTCGATATTATTAATTAATAAATTGTTATGTTTTTAACATACCCTTAAAGCAGTAAATCAGTAATCATCAACCCCTCCCGCAATGTCAAAAAAACCACCTTACTTGTAGTAAGCTCTAATTGATGCTATTGATCTATTTGATTCAAGTCAAATATTTTATTACTAAATTAGTATGTCGTTAATACCTAGAAAAATAAAATCAGGATATAAATCATGTACATCAACATCACCATCTAGAGACAAACCTAACTGTCCATCCAATGATCTAAGATGATTCTATTGATTACAAGTTCATTCATTATTATACACACAATACGCTCTAATGCTCTTCTACAAACCGGTAAAGCAGAAGGTACAGCTAAATCTCACACTCGCACCTCCCCGCACCCTTCTGTTATTCACCGATCTAAGTGATCTGAGTCTGACTATATATGAGTAAACTCAAGTCATAAGTTTTCTACAATTATCAGTATTTACCAATACCCTCTCCAGCTAACTCAACACCCATCCACCTAACCCCATACCCCCTTAAACACTACCCACAGACTACACATCCGCTCTCACTCGCAATATTTTAACTGTTCACGCACATATTAGCAGACAGTATCATGTTGGAGAAACTAATATAAAGAATAAGTTCTTAAAAGCATGATAAATCAAAATGAATGACAGTATAAAATTCAAAGGACCACGTACCCTCACTCTCTCTCACCCACCCTTCAATGATTCTATTAAGCATCTAATTGATATCGTATTGATTCAGATCATATTTTGAGTATCATTTTATATAACATAACAAAAATAAGTTCTTTATATAATGACCAACGAATATATATGCTAAAAATGGAGTAACAAAGTTTTACATCAATAAAGCTAACAGTATCGTAACCTGAACTAAGATATAATGTACAACGACACCTTAAATAACCATTACGTTCGTAATAAAACATCAACATTTACAAAGTTTACCATAATAAACTTAGCAACCAGTATATAGTAACTTACAACATAGGCATACAAAAAACGAACTATTCGCACTAGATAGTTAAACGACAAAAAATCGACCTAAAACATAAGCAATGTAATTATATTTAACAAAAATTAACATGCCAGCTGATATTTAACCAAAAAATCTATAATCCATATCACTTCTGGGTCTAACATTAAATTTCATTAAAATCAGCATAAGACGTTATTATTAATGCGCTAACGAAACAAAGTTTTCACGTTAATAACCGCATTACAAGCCAATCACCTGAGACCAAAGAAATATAATGCAACAACGACAACCAACCTCAGAGCACAACAATTAATAACCTAAGACAACATGAACAGCTAACATTAACAAACAGTTCCCACTAACAAACAAAGGTCAAGTAAAACTAACATAGCCAATAAAAAAAAAAGTAACCATATTCACACTATCTAATTACAAATGCATTCTCTAAACGATCCGCAAAAAAATACAAATAGAATATATATAAAAAAATATAAAAATATATACATGACAACATAAGCACACTTATATCCCAAAAAAAGTTATATCTCAAAAAGATAAGAATAAAAATAAGTTCTTTGTATGAAATAAAATATTATAAAAGATAGCAATATAATATAAATAATGAATTTAAAAGCAGTAGAAATCAAAGCAACTGCGATCGCTAAACATCAAGACCAACCCGACCAGTTCCCTCCACTCTTTCTCTCAACCCAACACTCCCCCATGAGAAATTCCTATACGACTCAATAAATTAGATACAATAAATAATTAATATAACGATAAAAGTTGGATACATAAAAAAAAAGCGCCAGTTCTTTTACCATACTGACCAAAGATATATGCTAACAATTAAACAAAGTTATTAATAAAAATCAATTAAAGCTTATACCTCCTATAAGGAGTATGAAAAAGCAAACCACGCAAATTAAAGGTACACGACAAACTAACAATACACTTCGCTCGAAACTAAACAGATCAGACCTTAAACAACGAGATATATTACATACTTAAAATCAAAACGAAGTAAAGCTTAAATAGAATATAAAAATACGTAACCTATTCAGGCACTGTCAAGCATATCTCTAACATATCAGTTAAAATTTTATGATTAACCATGGTGATATTTAAAACGCAAAACTTAATATACACCAAAACTATGATCTAAATTATCTACTGATCAACCGAATATTATAGTCTAAATCGTATAACAAAGATTCTATACGACCAACCAGCCATTAATACACACTCTCCCTAGCCATCACCTGAGCCCAAGAATATAATGCAAACAACGACCACAAACTTCGCGACACTAATACTACCAAGAATAAAAAGCTAACAAATTAAAACAACACAAGTTCCATACACATCTCAACACAGATAACGCTCAACTAACATAGCATACAAGCCACGTAACCGAACTCACAACTTTAGGCTCAGCATACTCCTACTAAACATTATCATACGCTCTCAATATTTACCCTAAAATATGGATAATATTTAAAACAAAAATTATCCAAGGACCATATGTTCGAATTATTCATAAGGACCAAAGAATATATAAAGCGAACGCTAAACAAAGAAGTTTTGTACATTAACATTAAGTAAAATTTAACAAAAAATTTAGTCATAACCTGTACCTAATATCATAATTTCAGACGAATAAATTAGTAAACAAAAGCAGAAAATGGATTGAAGGAAATTTATGGGAGAATGAGGAATGATAAAGAATTTAAAAAAGATATATACACACACACACACACACATATATTGAATACATAAAAATATAATATAATAAAAAAGAAATAAATATATAATAATAATATAAAATAATAATATCTGAATACACGCATTTATATAATATAATATAGATAATAAACTAAATATATAACTATAATATAAAAATTATATAAATAAAATTAATAATAACTAAATATCGCTCAGCGTAAATATTGACACGAAATCCTACAAAAAAATCATGACACAAAGAAAAAACTTCATGCTTAGAGAAAACACATCAGACCTATAAAACATATAAAAAACAATCAATAATAATCTCCTTGTTACTATTTCTCACGTATATTTGACTCGTCGTACTATATATTAATGTATCATACTATATATTAATGTAATCATATTAATGTAATCATTTATGTTGAGATGAACTTGTGTAGTTAAATAATTTAAGCCTTTCAATTAACTTTCAATTAAAATTTGAAAATTAATTTCAGATCTCATTTGTGAAATATAAATTTACAAGTTTCTAAATATTAATTGTGCATGAAATGAAGATTTTTGTCTAACTGTTTTCTTTTGATTAAATTTAAGTAGAATTATTATTATTATTAATATTACAGATTGCCGGCAACTTCAATGCAATTTTACGAAAGAAAGCTGAATTGAATCAGATGCCAGATACTGGACGGAAAAAACAACAGATTAATATAAAAGATAATTTTTGGCATGCAACTCCCAGATCTAAAACTACAATAGAAGCATGGTTCAAAGATCTTGCTGGCTCAAAACCCTTAACATCATTGGCTAAGAAAGTAAGTTAAGATATTAAAACTATTTTGTAGTACAATCATTAAGTAATCCTAATTATTTAGTAATCTAACGGTATATATATATTATATATATATTATATATATACTGTGTATAGTATAATATATATATATACGGTATACTATTATATTATATATATATTATATATATATATTAATTGGACATGAATATATATTAGTATATATAGTATATATAGTGTGATTGGTTATATATATATATATAATGGTAGTCCTATTTAGTATATTTATTAGATTTTTAATATCGGACTCTCTCCCTGATTTTTTTAATAAAGAGGGCTAATAGCTTCGCAATTAAAAACATACAAATATTTTTAGTAAATAATATGGTCTTTGAATTAAATCTATATATTAGATCATAATATATCTCCATAAATATTAGTAATCAATTAGAATCAATAATATAAGATCACGTATATAATATATATAGTATATATATATATATATAATTGGATCAAGTAATAATAGTGATATATATATAGTGGATATTTCCACTTTTTAAAAATTTATTGACTCCTGGTAATTAAAGATACTAATATTTTACGATATTTTATAATGAATTTATTATATAGGAAGTCTGACGTAAATATTTTATCATTCTCAATTATTTTTTTAATGTAAATATAAATATGATCATATGATAATTAAGATAATTAATAATATAGTTACATAATATTAATAATTAATTTTATAAATTAGATATATTTACAAACAACTACTGATGTAATGGACAAAAAAAGGGGTGGCCAAAAGGTTACTGAATTGGATATTATATTGATTTTACGTAATTTTATACGATAATTTTATATAGGGTATGTATAACATAAACTTAATATTTATGATATACTAAAAATTATGACTTTATTAATCTCCACTCTACTCACCCAATAGATCATATTAAGTTAATCAAATTAAGTATTACTTGGTCGAGATATATATATTATATATAATTGTACATATGATTTATTATAATAAGGTAGGGAATTGTATATATATATATTTTATTTAGGTAATTAGTAGGGGCTATGATTTTGTATATATGTATATTACTGAATTTATATTAATTTAATATTAGTATAGGTTATTTTATTTTATTAAATAACATTTAGCATATATTTAGTATAAAAATATTTTTTAGGACACGACGAGAAATTAGTAGTATAGTTAAGCAAGTATAATCAATAGTATAATCATAGATCAATAATTATATGATAATACTATGTTATATAATAATAATAGATATAATTCTCAAATAATAATGTAACTCATAGGTAAATGAGTATCAGATTATAGAGCACCCGTAGAGTGTGTAAAATACATGAGATAGTATAGAAAGTTAAGAATATAGATAAATTCTTGATAAATGTTTACGTTTCTGTGTAGCTAGATTTTAGTATGGAATATATATATGTGTGTCCCCAATCACGATCAGAACTAATAAATTTTATTTTTACAGATATTATTAAAAATCACAAATATAAAATATAGAAGAATACAAATCAATAAATATATATTTAATATAAATTCAATATAAATCAGCGTCGACACTATCAACAATTTCAACATATCATAATCATATTAAAATATTAATCAAGTTAAATACACAAAATATAAATATAAATTTTATGTATACAAAAGATAATGTCAAGTTTAGACTTGGTGATCTAGGTCTCAATGTCAAAATTATGATTTTGGGCTGAAAAAAACAAATTAAATATTGAAAAAATCTTCTACATAGAAGATAAATGTTAACTGAAATTCACTTTTGTAGAAATGACAAACAAGTTTTTAGACTCTTTTGGAACGTGTGATCATCGACCAAGAAAGAGTTCGGGCTTCGGCGCCGGATCCTACACTCTGAAAGTAACATGTTTCCTTTGGTCATATGGTCTGGATAAATGCGTATAAACCGCGACGTGCTTTATTATTCTGGCCCTGCATCGGCTGAATCTGCACTCCCAACTTGCGGGCATATGTCTAAACGCGCGCTCAATGGTCCTCGTTTTTAACGGGGGCGCACTTTAGTGTGTTCTCCAAAAATATTCTTCTCGGACTCATTGAGGACAGGGTCTTACTCAAATAAAACACAGGATCAATGTATTTATACAAACAATCTTCCCTCTGGCTTCTCGTTCTGTTTCCTATTTAAACAATATATTTTGGATATCCCATTATTGTTAATTAGTATAATTTAATATTTCAGAAAGTGTTTCAGGAACTAAAAGTTTAAATTAATTATTAAATAATTTGTTTAAATATAAATTTAAGTTCAAGAAAGTCTGGTGGTGAAATATGAACTCATAACTATATATGACTATATTTTCTCATTGACACAAGGTAGAGACTGCAATTGTATCCACACCTGGAGAGAGTCGCGGTGCTCAGCCCAGAAATTTTGTGCTCTCGCGTTCGCCAAAGATGATCAACGAAGTTTAGAAATCTAATTCATGTAGATCTTCGGCTTTTTCTCATTTCTCAGCAAAATAGATTTTAACATTTTCTTTTTTTCCAATGTAAACTCATTCGCGGTCGCACTCTTGTTCAAACTCTTTGTACATATACATAACCAAAGTTTCTTTATATCAGCGCTATCTACAGATATTTAGGGATCTTTACGTTTCTGTATTCTGATTATATTACAATATAATCGTACGTCAGGCATGGTCAATAAATAGCTTCCATAAAGATTCAATAGATGTCTCTTTTGCATTGAACTTTATATTTTATGTGTTTTAGGTTTTGTGATTTTCTAGAGTTCTTATTTCTCAGTTATTACTCGCGTCGTCTTATCAATAGATATTGTGAGAATATAATTCTCTTGTTAGTCTCCGCGTATGTGGATGTGATGTCGGACAATCTTGGAGAATGAATCCACCGAAACGTAAACTGTTATCTCGCTTTAGTTATTTTTTCTTAAGATTTTCCTTATTCTATTGTTAAAAAGTGGTTTTAAAAAAATATTTAATATTTACAGAGCTGAGATGCCGCTGAATTAGAGCTTATTTAACTTGAATTTTTCCTAAATATGTTTACTAATGAGTATATATATATATATATATATATATATATAGGTTATAACCATATGTATACATAAACTATCACTATTATATCACTGTTATCTAAATATGTGAAGTGCGGTATCTGCTGGATGACTTAGTCACTTAATAGGTAATATAATATTATTAGTTAGGTGATTGCTGTGACGGTGCGTGATGCATTTGTGGTATTATATTGCGGTGCTATTATTAAGGTTTAATATATTTAATTTAAAATACATTATTATTGTGTAGTGATACCTTATATATACAGCCGAGGTATAAGCGATAAAGTTGCCTTATAGTCATTATATAGCTATTTTAAAAGCCTGAATATTACCTATAATAATGTGTGATAGGTTTTTTATCTCTTTTATTAATATATTTCTATTTTTCTTAAATTAATAATAATATAAGTATTTCTAGACTCAAGAATATATATATCTCTTTATTTTATCTCATATAATATGTTCATCTCTAGTGTGGGTGACATTCTATAATTTTATTATATATTATTCACTTTATCTGAGTTATATCTATTTTACAATAACGCTCGTGATTATTATATTACTTTATTATTCTTATTATTATTTATATTATATTTATTATTATTATTATTTATTAATTTATATTATTATTAATTGATATAGTTTTTATTAGTAATTATATATTTATTATTTTTATTATTTATTAATTTATTTAATAATATTTATTTATTTTATATAATTGTATTTATTATATTTATGTTTTTATTACTGAATAAAAATATCTTTTCGTATTATTTATGTGACTTATTTATGAGGGTTACGTGAATGATTATTGGTTGACGCGCTCGCTGCGGCCTCTAGTGACTTTTTATCTACTTATATGGTATATATTTTCATATATGATTTTCATAATTATAATTATTTTTATAGATCACCATTGATATTTTCAATTATTCGATTATCTAATTATTCAATTATTATTATTATCTAAATTCATATATTATTATCATTCACTATATTATTATTATTATTTCTCTATAAATTTATTTTCAATTATATTATCTTATTATTATTATTATATTTGATTATATATTATTATTTTTTTATTATTCATGATGTTACAAAATCTATATAATATAGTATCTTTCGAGTTATTCGATATTTTGATTATTATTCATTATTATTGGTTCCGTTATTATTATTATTATTACGGGATTATTATTTAAAAAGGCTCTACTGAGTTTAGTAGTATATAGTGCTTTATAAAGATATATGAAGTTGTTAGTATTAGCTTGATGTTTTACATTCTTGCAAATAAGATAACCATATATTGGAATAGTCATAATGAATGATATAATAAG
>JABUQX010028780.1:0-20000 GCA_015478945.1 Trachelipus rathkii | reverse complement strand
TATAGGGTGAATAGGTTATCAGGTGTATTTGCTTCTCTATACTGTACTTTTACATTCAACAATTCAAACCTGCAGGTGGTAACTCTTTACTGAACGGCTCACGTTCTGTACAGATTTACATCTCTCAATGTGATAACTGTGCCGGATACAGATGAAATGTTATTGGCTATTTCACCATTCATCTTCTTTTTTCTCGAAACCATACCATGCATACATGCGATAGGCATATTATTCTATCGTTTATTAATATGATATAATATGAATTATATTATATATAATATTAATATATTATAATATATATAGTATTATATTATATACTATTATATATATATAAATATATATATATATAATTATATATATATATATTATATATATATACCTATATATTATAATAATATATGTAGATATATATATATATATGATTTAGTATGAGAATTAATTATATTGTATTAATTAAATTTATTAATAGAACTTGCACTTTTGTTTAGAAATAAATATTTAGTATATATTTTAAGTTTATTATAGGTTAATTAATAATGTTATATATATAAAATTCAGTTCATTAATGTTTATGTATAATTGTATATATTATAGTAATTTTTAAGTATATAAGTAGAGTTAAAATTAGTTCCGTAGATATAGTTATTATTATTATTAATGTTTAAGTGTCTATGCATTTATATGTATATTTAAGTTTTATTATTTATCGTTTAGTTATTGTATATGTTTGTAATATATATTTTTTAATAGTATAATGTTATATTTTAGAATTATTTGTGATTAATTTTGAATTTTATTATGTCATATTTTGATATTATATTAATATATATAATATATACTATTAAATTTTTATCATTAAATGTTTAATTGAATTATATAATTTATTAATTATTTTATTAAGATATTAATTTATATATATATTATATATATATATATATATATATTATATATAATTATAATGAATATCATATATATATATATATATATTATATATAATTAATTAATATTATATATATATTATATATTATATTATAGTATATATAGTTATATTAATTAATTTATTAAATATTATATATATATATATAATATATAATATAGTATATATATTTATAATATAATATATATTTATATAGTTATACTATTAATATTTATATATAAGCTTTGTTGGACCTTCCGGAGTACCGAAATTCTCACTCACTCCGAATTAATATAATTATATATGTATATGTATTCTAATATATTATAATTTATTTAATATAATTATATATTATATATTGAGTTATATATAATACTATTAAAATTATTTTATAGTATTATATGGATATCTAATCATATATATACCATAACCTAATACTATATTATCTTAATTGATAATACCTAACACTTATAAATATTATATATGGCCTATATATGATATATTCATTAACGTGAGAATATTCACTCTCTTATATCATTTAACAACCTTAATCATCTATAAAACTTACAATAGCTATAGGAAAAGGAATAGCATTGCTTGGAATGCTGTGGTTCCAATTTTAGTGCCCGGGTAAAATGTTTAAAAACAAACTCATATCTCAAAATACTACATTGCTAGCTACGCGATACGACAAAACGCGAAGTACTTAATTTTTAATGGAATCCTTTGTATCAAAATCTATTAGTTAGGAAAATGTAAATAAAAAAAAATAATCAAATAAATATAAAATAAATAATTGGTCATAATTTTTTTAATAAAGCATGGGGACATAATATATATATTATATATATATATTAATTATATTGATAGTCTTATACGTCTATCAGTTCCATGTTTAGACGCATAGTCGCGTGATTCAATTTTAGATATAAGTACCTGTTTAGGGATAAAACTTTATATTAAAGTCTTTATGTGTCATTAACTACATATAAAGTCTAATAGATTTAACTTAATGAGTTTCACAATCTAGATTGGATTGTGTACCAAAGTTAATACTATAAATAAATGCTTCTTTCATTTACGCTGTGATCTCACAGCTTTTCTAAGTAATAAATTGTAAAATATTCATAAATGATTTATCAGTAAATTAATATTAAATCATATTTCTGTTTTATTTATACTTAATCTTCACTAACAAATAGATTTGAGATACCCGTCATATAGTAGGAGATAATCTATTGTATCTCACCTAAAGATGAAGCTTTTGTCAAAGTATGGAATTATAAGTTAATATTATTATAATATTGCTTTCGATCTATTGATAATAAATTAGTTAGTTCACTGCTCTGATGAAGAGTGACACATTACAATTATTCAGGGGTATATTGTTGACATAATTAGCAAGACTATATAATATAGTAATACTCTATGTAAATGTACTTATAGACTAAGATTACACAATTAATGTGCTAATCAAATTTAACCTCTATTAGTTTCTTTAAATATTTAATACGCCAGAACGTGAATATAAACTAGGCCTGACAGATATGAGACGTATTTGCAATATCATACAAGATATTTTTTTACGGAATGTCTTTTATATGAGAATTAATGTTCTTTAAAAAGGCGACCATAGAATTATTCTCTTCAAGTGACAACTATGCTCCTCTAAAGTTCTCCATACATATATTACTAACTTTTCTAATCTATTATAGACAGAAGTCTGCAATTGTATTATAACGGTAGAGGTTGGGTCATCTGAGAGCTCATTCTGATGTGATGTTCAAGATACACAAAATTATATCATATTTCTTCTCAAGTAGGTTAGCTCTAGTCGCGATTGAATTTACGACGGTCAAATTCTTTCTTTGCAAGAAGGAAAAAAAAAGCTCTGCCAATAATTTATGTGAGTTGATAGGTCTGTTAACTTTTAGGTTCACTTGGAACCAGAAAAGTTGACCCTATATACTCGGAGATAATTTTCAAACAGAAAGGAAGTTGGCGCTTGTGGTTAAGGATAATACCTATGATCTGCAACGAGAAGTAAATCTGGTACATGTGAATACATATTCGCGCAGAATTTAGATTGTGGGATTTTGAGTGCTTAGGTATCACTGAAAAATAAATGCCCTACACAAGGTAGATGATATTCCGAGGGTCAGCATTTATATATGTCGGTGATTATTTTTATGTTATTGGCGTTATGTCTTCGATCATGTTCCTCTTGTGTGGATTAGCAATATTTTATCAATTACTTATCCTATATAATAATTAATATACCTATTAGTGACTTTTATTACTACAATCATACTCATTACTTTAGTTAGGTCTTCTAGAGATTACTTACCTTGAAATAATATACCAATATAATTATCATATAATCTTTTATACATACTTCATTTATCGATCATATGGCACCATATACCTTCGTTATATATCCTATATAGGATAATAATTGCAAGGATAATAATTTTAATAATATAACATATACTATACTACTATCCATTTACTGCTACAGTGATAGATGTGAGAGATCACAATGTGCCTCCAAATGGGACAAATCGTTGCTGTTATGATATGAGATGGATGAGAGGAGTTTTGGAAGATAGTTTAATTGAATAGAAGATTTTATTAGAATTAAAGTTTTAACGGGTGATAAATTTAAAAGGGAGGGAAGGGAGAGGGAGAGATAGAGTGTGAGATATTCCTTTTTATATTTATATTTATAACCTTTATTTTAGTTATTATTATTTGTATTTTTGTCGCTAGCGGGATAATAAGTCTGTGGCGGACGAGTGGTGGCCTAGATGGTGTTAGGAGAAGTACCATAGTGGTGGTGGGTGTCGGTCACAGAGCGTACAGCCTGTATACATGGGATTTCTGGATTTGCACTTGTATATTCTTTAGAAATAAAAAATAAAGACATAATAAAAAAATTAACATTACAGTATAATAAAAAAAATTAAAGAAATAAGAAGGCGGTGTAACAGCATGGGAAGTCAGTAGTACAAGAATGGTCTAGCCATTCATTGGAAATTGGCTATGTTGCTTTTCTCTGATGGTTTCATAGTATTGTGTATTGATATATAACGGTGAAGTGAGGTAACGCAGTGGATCTCTGAAATGTATGGTGAGGACTGACAGCGACGAAGTGGGGTTATATGTTTCGATAAGAAATATAAGTGTAATTCTTGGTCAATCGTGGCTTAGGGTAACAGAAACTATAAGTCTGAATGTGGAAGAGGGAGAAATGGATTATATGGAAAAATAACCTAAGGGAAAAAAATTTTATAATATCAGTGTCTAGAAAAACATTTCTGTGTCCAGGAACGAGAGGGCTTGAGATGTGAGGGCGAGGGTGAAGGGGGTGGGAAATAGTTGGATGAGGGAGGTGGGGCATGCGCCCCCCCTTTGGGGATAACGCGCTAAAGTTGTGCAGTCACGGTGCACGCCTCCTCCATGAGAAAATAACGTGGCCACTGTGGTATAAAGTGAAATTCGCTGGTGGGGAAATCGTGGATATTTTATATGTTGCATTATGCACAGTTGAAATGGTAGCGAGGTGTAGGAGGTAGAAGAACGTTTTGGAGAGGAGTTGAATGTAGTCGTTTGGGAAAGTTTTGTGGAGCGTATATGATAAAATTTGTCTTTTTTTTGGGAATTTTGAATGCAGTGAAGTGGGTACGGGAGTGGAGTATAGGTAGGGGGAAGATAATAGTCATTGACCATATATGGGTTAGGGCTAGAAGGAATGTTAATGGTAGAAAATGCCTCGTAATATGAGTTGTAGTAGTTTGATAGAAGATATAGATTTTAGATTGGTGAATACATGCAGGTTTAAATAAAAGTGAAAATCAATTATACGTAATACATGGACAATGAGTGTAAGCGATAACGGTAGGTGAGGGGAGGGCTAATATGCATATAGGTACTTGGCGAATTATGTATGAGTTGTAAATGGATAGCATAAGTTTAGATGATAGATTATACTTAGATAGAAATTAGTATATTATAAGGGGCGGGAGATGGGAGTGAATATATCGTAGATAATCTACGTAATTTGTAGTGGTTTTGCTAAGGATTATAAGGGTGTAATGAGTAGAGGAGAGGTGAACGGTTAGGGAAAGGTGTGTAGAAAACAGAGTAGAGAGGAAGTGATAAAGAGGTAGAGAAAAATTGTATGAATTGGAGACTCGTGTAGTATGAGGTTATGTGAGCTTACTAGGAGAGTTTATTGAAGCTGTATAAAGGTGGAGAATGAGCAGTAAGAGTGTGGGGACTGGCTCTAGTGTTGATGTGGAGGGTGGAGGGGGAGTTGGTAGGAGATGTTAAAAGTGATATAATTGGCAATGTGTATGTGTGAAAGTAGGTCATCGCAATGAGGTTAAATAGCCATTTAAGTCTATAAAAGAATCGGCTAAATGTGTTAGTGTAGTGTGTAATTGTGGGTGATGGCATAATAGATAGTATAGTGAAAGGTACAACTCTTAGGGGGTTTGGATGAATTGGTGGTATTTTTAGGTGAGGAGGATGAGGAAAGGGGTGGTTAGAAATGGATTTAATAGGTCAAAAAAACGATATAGTTCTGTAAGTAAAATAGTAGTTGGGAAAGTAATTAAAATTGGGAATAATGGGTTTTTAAAAGAACTGACTTAGAATGAGAGGTAGAAATGAGATTCGTCCAAGAATTATTACTTTCTTAATTGTTTATATAGCCTGAAGTGAGGCACAGAATTTAGAGCAAGTGTAGTCAAAAGATGTGAATATGTGGTAGCAATAAAGTCGCCGTATGAATTAATATCTTCGAATCAGGGTTTTAGTTCTCAAGATGAATTCTGGACAAGAAGTTGATATAACGAATAGAGAGAAAAGAAAGGGAAGAGGAGTTGTGCGCGCGAGAGGAGGTGTAGAAAGGAGAGACAGGTAGATGTTCGTGTGTGATTGGCATCGAACGGAGAGAAGTAACGAATACGAACAAATTAGCCAGTACGTGAGGTTCAAAGATTTGCGTGTGAGTTACTCGGTAGGCGTGCTCACGCGACCACTGTACGCATGTGGTGGTGCGAGAACCTAGTGGGTACTGGGGTAGAGAAGGTTCTCTGCGACCGCACGGGTGAGAGCAATGGGCGAAGTCGGTCTGGGGATGTGCGAGGGGGAGGATGACAATACAAATGGAGGCAAAGGTTATTAGGGCCTTGAATAAAGGAAAAAAAGGGAAGTCCGCAGCGTCTGGATGGTGTGAGAGATGGAAATGTTGCAGAAGGGAAGTATAGGGGTGGAGGAATGGAACTGTGTACGCGTAGTAGGTGATAAACTCACTATGTTGTAAAGAGGGGTAGGTCGCGGTGACCCACAGGATTGAGAGAGAGAGGTGGATGTTGTTGGTTCCCACCTGTATAATAGGGGAAAGGGTGAGATATAGAATTGGATATGTGTGAAAATTATAGAAGGTATAATTAGATCTGTTTAGTTATGTTGAGTAGGAATATTAATATATGGAGAGAATATGCATGATGAGAGAGTTAGAGAGGTATATAACGGTAAGGGTAAGAGTAATGGGGGATAGAACAAAGGAGGGATTAGTAGGAAGGGATAGAATGGAGTGTAGTGCGACTCAAAGTGTATATTACACACTAAAGTAAATTCTTGTTGGAGATAAACAGTATATATTAGTGATGAAGGAAAATAGGCGAAATGGTGATATGTTAGGTTTTTTAGATTTATGAGTAAAGCATTATGATATAGAGGTAGTAAAGTAAGGGATTGAAAATGTAGGTATGAGGTATAGTTGGAGTAGAATAAATTGGTATGACATTGTTTCGTTTTTAATAAAATTATGTGATGTGGTGGGGTTAAAATTAATGGTAAAGGTATTAGGGCTGTTTTATAGGAATGTAGGAATGTGTGTGAGAGGTGTTAGGAGGGGAGAGTTGAGACTGTTGGGGTGGTGAGAAGGGTATTGAGTGATGTGAGGCAGCGATGTCTTATATCTCGCTGGCTATTCAATTTGTTATGTAGTTTACGTCGTGTTCGCAGTACTGGAAAAGTTGGTGAGGGAGGGGAAGCGATTATGCCTAATGGTGGAATTGTGATTCACTGCACATGTGGATATCGTACTTAGTACGTGCGCAATGTGATCACTCTGCATATTGGTTTGCGCGATCGATATCTACGTCCTCAGTGGCGAAGCATTCACGTCGGAAGGTGCTCTGATATCGTATATCTTTCGGTTACTCGCGTACTGTGCTTTGTACGTCGCAATCTGTCGTGTGACAATAAAGCGGGCATTAATAATAACACTCCCATGGTCAGATAGCTCACTAGTTGTTCCAGTACTTTGATGACTGTTCGTATTCTCATACTCGCACGTAGCGTACGCGCCGGGAGGCACATCCCCGGCGACCGCGCTCACGCGCGTGCGGTGGTGTTTTGGAGAGAGTATAAAGATTTTTAGTATAAATTCACGCGCGTGGATTTGGTGGTAAGGCGCGAGGTTCTAGCGAGTGAAGGAGGAGATAGAACATAGAGTAGGAGAAGGAATGGAGAGTTTGAAGTGGAGGATACTAGAGAGAAATTACTCGGAAAAGGGGGGATGCGCATTGTATCACAGAAATGTTTTATAAGATAAGTATGTTTTGAATCAAAAATTCTAGATGTACCTCAGCTGGTGTTGTGGGCACTGGGTAGTGAAGACCGTTAGGGTTCAATGAATTTGTTAAAATTTTTTTCTAACCAACGCTTCTGTTTGATTGGTTATTGAGATAGGAAGAGATTGAAGCGAAAATATGCACGCACACGCAAAAAGAGTGCTATATATAGTGGGGCTGTTAGCAGAAGGTTTGAGAACAGGAATTCTAGTGTAACTATATTATAAAGAGAAACTATTAAAAAGAAGGTTGGGTGGTGAGGGAGAGATGTGATTGGTAATAGGAAAGGCTAAGATATAACTACCTGGTGTAAGTAGCGCTGTGGACGCGGGAATGTTTATGATCGGTATATGTAGGTCCTATCGCTGAGGAATGGAATGAGCAAAGAAGAGTGGTCTAAGAGATTCTCGGGAGGCGAGTGACTGAGGCGATGGAAGGTGACGGAAGGGGGATGAGTTAGGAGTGAAGGAGGAAGGTCGGATGGATGGAATAAAGGAGTTGCTGGAGGAGGGAGGGAGGGAGGGATGAGGGAAGAAGAGGGTAGGGTGTTGGCGAGAGATAGAGTGGTGTGGAGGAGTGGAGGAGGTTGGTGAGGGCGAGATGAGGGGAGGGTCTAATTTCTAATCAGATCGTGAGATGTTATGAGAGAGCTGTACAGATATCCACTACTTACCGATCACAATAGCGAGATTAACACCAGATTACTCGCAGCAAAAATAAATTAAACTAAATAATAAATATAAATACAATATATATATACAATTATAACAATTTAATATTGATATATATATATATAATTATATATAATATTAATTATATATATATATTATATTAAATTTATATTTATTATATATATAATTATAATTATTATATAAATTATATTAATATAATATATAATATATATATATTAATATATAATATATTTATATATATATATATAGTAATATTATTATGTAAATAGGGTATTACTCAGTGCAAATGTTATTAGGAGGTGCTCGAGCTGACGGGGATCACTGAGGGGGTACGTTCGGTTTCCATATTTCCGTATAGGGGTAGATGGGCGGAGGAATCCCCGCGTACACCCAAATTAACGATAAGAGCGGAGGTTCCGGAGACCCTTCCCGGAGGGGTGGGGAATAATTATAGTCTACTACCTCCTGTAGTTCACCCTGGTAAATATAAAGGTACGAGAGACCCCGACTCATGTGCCATTCTCGGTCATATAAGATGATACTGATATATATCCACATTGGGGTATTTTTAGTAAAAAAATATAAAAAAAAAAGCAAATATTAATATTGTTATTTAATGTCTGATTTATTTATTATAACATTTTCGGTAGCGCGGCGTCAAAAAATATAATGACCACGCGATGTGCCAGGCAAAAGCAATGTAAATTCACATTATGTTACCGTGATAGGCATTAGAATAGAATATGATAGTAGTTTTGAATATGGAGGATAATATAGTAAAAGATTATTTGATCTGGTATATGTAGAATACTAATCTTGTCCCAGATAGTAAGGTAATTAGAATAGAATATTAGATAGATTTTCTCAACATAGAAAAGATAGATTCCTTATTAGGTATATTAGATAGATAGTATAGATAGATAGATAGATAATAGTTATATAGATAGATTAGATAGATATGAATATAGATAGATAGATTATGATATCACTGGTAATTGCTAGCAGTGAAACCATGAAATGAATAAGTTATAATTTTAATAGGATTGTTAAAATAGTGATTTTGTAAAAACCGATAATATACTACTATAGGTACCAAAGTACATATACTTCAATATATATTATAGAACAATAAAATTAATAGAAACTATCGAAAATAAATAAGAAAGTAGGTTATGAACTTTTTTTATCTCCATATATATACTATATATATCATACTATTGGGCTATCATTGTTACTTACACAGTGTTGGGACAGGTTTCTTTTTTTTCTTTTTCTGTTAAATGATCTTTCCTGACTTCGCCAAATACCCATTAAACTCTACCATTGTTCTTGACAACAAAATTTATGAATACTCTAATCTGGATATATAATGGCGCAGCTTTGCTCGTCATAACAATTTTATTAAATAGGATATAAGCTATTTTTTCATTAAATTGTGACTGGGAATTACATTTCTGGTCTCTTATTCGTAGGACTGAACTCTCTTTGTGCATGTATATTAATATTTTACCACGGTGGTGTGTTTCGTATAGGCATATTTCTTTCATTGGCTCTTTCTTTATTTGCTGCTCTCACTTCTCTATCTCGTAACTGCCTCATATTTGTGTACTTACTTCTTTCACCATTCCTTAATTTCGTACTATATTGTACTTATGTTCGTGCTATATTGTTAAATTGGCTTTAAGACTCTATGTTATTACATTCCAATACTACTTGTTTTCTCTTAGAATATGTCTTTCATTATTCTATTATTCTATAATGATTGACAGTTCGCATCTAAGATATAAATACTATCTAAATTCCATATAAAATAAAACAGCGAAAGTTAAAAGCTTAAAATATGTTTTGAATTAATTGATTTATTAACAACCTTTTCAAAATTATTATAATTATTTTGTCAAGATAAATAAACTAATATTAAATTTTCGAAAAATTTTTTTTTACATTTTTTTTATATATTACATTTATAACATCAATGTGGACGCTTTGGAGACGGTGACAGTAAGATAGGAACTGTTGTGATGTCGGAAAATTTTAAGATAAACCTCATCAAATTTTTCTGTATGAAAAATTTTGTAATTTGTTTAAAATTGTAAACAAATTTTAGATATTATTTTTTTAATTATATAAATTTTAATATTTTTTAATTATATATATAGTGGATAAATAATAAATTTATGAAAGGACCTTATATAATATATATATATATTATATAGATTTATATATTATAAGATAATTAGTAAAATAAAATTTAATTACACATTAATATATATATTATATTTTATAAGAATATATATATATATATATATATAATATATATCTTATATATATATATAATAATATATTATATATTATATATATATACTATATATACATAGAGCCTTGCAAATAATAAAATGAGTCTTCATATCTGATATAATACTTCTTATAGCGAAATTTTTTTTTTTTGACGAGACAATTTGAATTTATATGGGTCTATTCTCCATGTTTTGTTGTATACATAATATAGAAGTGCTTGTTTTATGATCGGTCTCTAGTATATTGAATAACCTTTTAGTTAATGATTATATAATAAATCCATAATCTATTTTATTATAACTGTTTATACAATAAAACAAAATTTTTTAATAATTCTGATTAAAAACCAATGAGTATATTAGTCTACTCCTATTTGGTCTCGTCCTCTGATTTTTGTTTCTGTTTGATGATTCTTTTCTTCTTTTTAGTCTTTATTAATTTTTAATAATGGTCTTTTAAACAATAATATTATAATTTAAACATAATTAATTAATAGTTGATTCATCATTTCCATAAAAACTTTACTTAGAAGTAATGATAAGGAATATAAGTTGTACTGTAATAAAACACTCGAATCTTCCCACATCTAAAACTAAGACAAAAAAGGTCATGTATTTAAATAGCATAAATATAACCCAAGTTTTGTGATTAAACCTTAAAATAAAGAACATTTTATATATATATAAGATATATTAGTATATATATATTATTAATTATTATATAATATATATACTATATTAATATATATATAGTATTAATATATAAATATATATATATATCTATATATATATATATATATATTAAATATATTTAATTAAGTATATATATATATTAACTTTATATATATATATATTAATATAGATTACATCTAGTATTACTATATACGATGTATCATATAACTTCGTTCCTTAATATAATCATTATAATAATATATTAATAACAATATAATATAATATATATATTATCAATATAAATTATTAAATATAATTAGATATATTATTATTTAATTACATAGATAATTTAAGTAAGTATAATATATATTATATAATATTATATAAAATATATATTATATATAATTATTAATATATATAATAATGATTATATATTAATAATATTATTATTATAATATAATATAATATAATATATATGATTATAATTAGATATAATATAGATACTTACATGTAACGATATCATATTTATAATTATATTATAATATATATTATATATATATTTAGTATCATAGTAGCTCTATATATAGTAATATATATATATTTATATTTTACTTATTAATTAATAATATTATAATATATTATAATTAATATTATATAAATATATATAATATATATATATAATATATATTTAAAATAGTATTATATATTATATTAATATATTATTTAATTATATATTATCATTATATATATTATAATATATATATATATATATATATTAATATATAATATATTATATTAATATATTATATATTATTTAATAAATTATATATATATATAATATATATATATATTAATATATATATATATAAATATATTATATTATATTAAGTATATATATTATTTAATATTACTTATATATATATATATTAATATTTTATAAAGCAATACACAAATTAACAATAATAGTGATATATATTATATTATGAAGTATATACTGATAGTATATATACTACAACATATTGTTTGTTCTATTAAAGGCTTTTACAACTTTAAATCGTCCCGTCCTTACACGTATATAGTAATGATATATATAAATATTCTCAAAGTATATGATATAACAGTTTCAATGTTTTAATAGTATACAGTAAACCACTACTCTATATTATTTGTTATATATAATTAAAAATATTAATATTATAAAATACTTATGATCACGCTCGTCTCATATATTGAGGCATCGTATAGCGACATGACTATTTTAAAATCAAAGGTGTTCGAGCTTTTTTGTAACTGAGACTTTTGGTAACTTTATAGAATTTTATGAGATATGTTGATAAAGATTTTTTTCACTTGTTGGCAACTTAATCACTCACATTAATTGATCGCATTAAGTTGTAAACTTAATATATCGAATAGATTTGAGATCGTCGTAATTAACTCAGTTTAGTAGTCGAGTAGTTATTAGATTATGAGTATATTGATTTGATAATTATTTGTATTGTTTAATAATTATATATAGTAGTAATTATGTGTGTAGGTGTATATATATGTATAGTGTTATAACGAAATATTATAAATAGGGAGTAATGATGAACATGATTAAATATTAATATAATATGAAAATACTTTATCAATATTATATGTTTATAAGTTATTACTTTTATTCCAAAGGAATCTGAAGAATCTTTAGGGTTTCTTATATATATAACATACTAATATATTGCCTAACAAAAAAATATTTTTTTATTTTACTGTATATTTTCTGGGTATATAAGTTTCATATAGACTCTCCGATCACGTATACTGTTGTCAAGGCTTTGATTCATGAGACAAAGATAATTACCAAATGTTTTTAGTTTTTCTTCTTCACAAGTCTAGCCTACTCGTGACCGTATTTGATATAAATAGACGTTGTTAGTTAGGCTCGCACGGCAGGAAGTACTCGAATATGAAAAAATAGAAAAACTCATATATATAATTAGTAGGATCCTCTCCCACACACTAAAAATATAGCTAAACATAGACTATCGCGAGGTTGCAGTAATAATCATTGCCTTGTTGTGAAATACCACACATTTTTATTCTAGCGAAATAATTCCCTAAAAGGTTATGTTACCCTCATAGCAAAGGATGGTCCAAATATGTTTTTAGTATACTTTCTGCTCTACACGGCATGTGCAGTGAGCACGTCGGTTCATGTCGTGGCCTTATACGCGCAAAACGTATCGGCGGCGCAGGAGGTAATTTATTAGGTATGCTTTCTCATGAGATCTTGTTTCCCCCCTCTTCCGTGGTGTAGGGTTCTCCAGGTACCACCCCCTGTCCTCTGGTCTTTTTAGGTCGTTATGATACGACGCGAGGTCCATACCACACCTCGCGTACTACGGGGATATGAAAACGGTCGAGCGAACCACCACTAAAATGTGTTACCACTCCGTCTTGGCTCGAGCCTCTGCATAAACATTTAGCCAAACTGAAATTTTAAATTTAAGCAGCAGTTATAAACAAAGAAATTTTTTTTTTTTTTTTTTACCTTGGATAAATGAATTTACGAATGGCTTCTACCACGGTCAAATGTTTTGTAAATTCCGTGCCCCTAGACCAGGTAAAAAAAAAAAAAAAAAAAAAAAAAAAAAAAAAAAAAGAATAGAAACAAAGTAAAAAAAAAAACATAATATGAACAAAAAAAACATTCATTCGACTCCGTAGACAGATAACTACTTTATCCTCTCATAGACTGCATACTAATGAAAAAATTTGTGTATTTGATCACGAATGCTATCCTCACGTATACCCTTATTCCTTAACTCTTTTAGAACTCAAAAACTAATTATTTATATGAGATAATTGTATATAATAATTTATAAATAAATAATTCTATCGTGAAATACATACATTGTATGCTATGTATGTATATTACTAATGAAATAATTCAAATAAAAAATCAAATATAACTCTATGAATACAGATTTTTTATTTTTTTATTTTTTAGTAACTATATATATATATATAGGTGATTATTAAACACTCACATACAAAATTAAGTAATATGATAAATATATATATAAAATGCAAATATATATAATATATATTACTTACTATGGCTACGTTATACGTATATAGATCATACTATATAAAATACCGTAGTTATCCTCAGAGTTAATAGGAGAAAATAACTATATAAAATAATTATAATATATTATTATTGATAAAATAAATTATTTGAAATAAATAAACTAAATAAAAAACAATACTTTAATAATGCTTTATTTTTTGTAAGAAAAATATTAAATTTTTTTATGTAAACTCAGGTTTTAACCATACTTATAACTCATATAAATAGTAATGTAACAATATTTAATTAACTTTACCTGGCTATATATAGTCGTACACATAAGACTCAGTCAGTAATGCTCAATGATAAAGAATATGAATATAACATAAAAAAACATATTTGGATAATGATGTTTAAAAAAACTCAGAAAAAAAATAAAAAACAAAAGAAAAAAATAAATACTAAGTTAGTTGATATGTAGTTACATAGTTGTATATATTTAATTTAACATACTGTATTATATTTATAATATACCTAACATTATTGTATTCCTAATTCATAATTATTATATATTACTGAATGTCCAGTAAGAATAATATGATTATTATAATATTATGACTTAGTAGTCACCCTTTGAGGCTATATTGCGAAATCAAATATATTATATTTATTATGATTTAATTTGTATTAATTGTTATTATTATTTAACTTAGATTATTATTAATAATTAAATTTAAATATAAGATTTAAAAATTAAATCTAAAATGTAATTATAATAAAATAATATAGTATTAAAAAATTATCATGTTTAAAGTTTTTTAGGTTATTATATCAGTACGAAAACCTTATTAAGCAAATAGAGATTTATTATATTTATTCTAAGTATTATATATACGATAGATGACGGTAGAATATCTTCTATACTCCACTATAGAACTCGAAACCTGATATCCGCATTACTCAACGTCGCCGTATTTAAACAATTACAGAAGCTCTACCACTTAATCCAATATATGACCTCCCCTAATATAAAAGACTAATCTAAGTACAAAGTGTTTCATTTAGTCATCCATAGTTCGATTAAATCACTGTCTCTTTTGATATACTCTAATATTAACTAATATATAGGTATCTTATATAAGTCACATAGATAGGATGCTTGGAACCCTTGTATTGGTAGTGCCACATGGTATCCGCGGTGGACCTTATGGATGTTACAATGGAGCAACCAAAAAACAGTTCAGCAAACCCTTTGAAAACCAGAACATCTCCTAAGTCGGAAATGCCATTTGTGGTCCAGCAGTGCTGTTCTCAACTAACCCTTTCTACTCAGATATATATTAATTATTATCATATATATTATTATGAATATTATATATATATAATATATATAATATATATATATATATATATATTATACTTAATTATATATACTATAATATATATATATATTATATTTATATATATTATATAGTGACTAGTTTTCTTTGGCCAAAAGAAAAGACATAAATTTGATTAGTGGTATTATGGTACTACCAACCCAAACTACCACCTCGATATTCAACTTATATCTCGACTATATCTTTGACTACAATGGACTATCTGATTGTGAGCATTCTTTTTCCATCCCCATATAGTATAATTATGGATGATATCTGGTAAGTATTGTATGTTCATATTAGTATAAGAGGTACTAGTTGATGTATATATTATATAATATACGTGATATATGATACATGTGACAAGACAGATTTTGTATGGTATTATATATATATATATATATAATATATTTATTATATCATTTAGTTGACAAGAGACTGAGGGATGTCCGCTAGAATACTGAAATTTCCACTCGTGTTTTCTGGGGGAAAAAGTGATCGCGCGCCAATGTCCACAGCTGTGATATGAGCGTACAAAGCATTAAAAGAGAAGAAGCGCCCAGACAGCCGTCTTCTATAACACGCTCGTGAATGAAAGTGTTGGTGTCCAATAAGAGATAACACACGATAAGATTGGATAAACTCATAAGACTATTTTAAGTGAGGATTGTGTGTATCTTACTTAACTCTAGTTCGAAGCACAATGTCACTTGCAGGTGATACTAGACTGTGCGATGGTTAAGTATGGGAGTCAGAAATTTTGAAAACAGGAAGAGAATACTGGACAACAGTACGCACAAAGAACATCCTCACATACATGTCCTTTCTCTTGTGAGGACATTAATAGAAGGTAAGCAATATAATTCATCACTACACGAACATGAAAGGTATGAGATTGAGTGATAAGGCTAAGGATAAGCTGAATAAGATGTAAATTTCTCTGATTTCATCATTTCCAGTCTTTGCAGTATATAGTGATATATATATATTATATGTGAGCTGTATGACCCGCGTTTCTCTGAGTTTTCTGCTCAGAGAGTATCGAATGTTAGTTATATGATATATATTTATATGTAATGTTATTAGTATTTTGTGATATAAATTGAATTTTATTTGTATGCAAGTAGAAAGGAGATGTATATGATAAATATACTATAGTATATAGTGAGCTCAATTTTGACGAGTGAACGTGGTGATTATAGAGAAACAATTGTTTTAAGTTCTATATTCTATTCTTGTCTTAGGATACATATGTTGAAATTATCATATGACCATTCTGTGTAAATTTCAAGTATTCTAAAACAGGAAGGATCATATTTAGGGCTTAGCTTCGAACTCGGATATTTACTCTCTTACCCTAGTGTACATCAAGATGTATAATATATATTATGCCCTCAGTTTATAAATAATTTATGTAAACAGAAAACGTCTGTCTCAAGAATCGTAAAGCGAAATACCGAGAATAGATTGAGAGGAAATGATCTGTCTTAGGGTACTATGAGAAGAGCTGGTTGGTTATCGAACTTCCCTCGAGTTGAATATAGGAAGAAATTTCGTTAAGTTTGCCTCTTCGATAGGTCAAAAGTCCTTGACGGTATGACAACTTTTAATATAAGAAAGAAAAAATGAGTTCAAATAGGTCTCACTTAATAAAGAATCGTTTTGCAGACATATTAACAGCAGGGGTGGCCAACCTATGGGGAATGCGAACCAGATGTTGGCGCCACCGTAAAGGACGGTTGAGGAATTTTAGCTTAGGGCTACTTTTAGGGAGATTATATTTAGATATTATATGATGAAGATTTTAACAGAGGTTTTCCTTTTGCGTAAAATCTGACTATTGTATTTAGTGGATGAGTTTTAGATAGTGATTGTATCGTGTAATTAGCTAGTGATAAAAGCATGATTGAGATTAATAGGTTTTATTGGGTATTTTTTTTTTATTTTTATCCTTGTTAATTTTTTTCATAGTATTTTTTTTTTTTGTAAAAGTCTAATTATAGGGTTTATTGTGAGTATGATAAAAATCCTTTATATATAAAACTATCCGACTCAGCGTTCTTTTGAATGGATATAAGCAATGTGCTCATCGGGATGGCTATAAGGACTTTTACATAATTCGTCATTGTCCACACCGTTCAGCGTAAACAGATAAGTGACTCCTATTACTATATTCTATATTGTAATATAATATAGGGAAAAACTATTAATATTCCAATGAATACCGTGGAAAATCTTATATTTGACTATTTCTGCTTTATGTTGCTGTAGAATTTAAATGGTACAAAGTACCTGATTTGTAGTCTTAATATTTTAATCTTTAAATCTTTCATCAGCTCGGATCTTAGACTACAAGTTACATAACAAGGATTATATGGGCAGTAATTAGCATATAGGAAGTCATTGAAATGAGACCTAAAGCTATTTCATGGCAGTCAGGTATATGCAGGAAATCAGATAGCTACGCACATTTGTTTACTGATAAGTATGATATAATCAAAGTACTAGGACAATTGTTTTCTTCTCTGTTGTTTGTGGTATATTCCCAATAATTACGATTTGTCAGGTCATATATTTCTTTTCGAACGCGTGTGATTAAATCTCTGGATCATATATAAAATACCGGTATTTCTTCCGAATATCTTGTCTGCTCTATACTTAAGAGCGCTCTCTTTGAATAATAATATAAAATGATTTTCTCTTTGGAAAGAACTATCCTTTAATCTCAAAAGTTATCACTCAATGTCAGTATCTTTAAATAACTGTTAATGAGATAAGACTGTTTCCTGTTTGAAGTATGAATCACATATAATTTATATATCTGACTCGGCATAGGCAATGATTTTTTGATTAAAAACTGAAGCCAAATAAATTTAATTTTATTAAGTCTCCAAAATACACTCACATCCATGCTTTTACGACATGCAACTGATTCTGGTAATTTTTACATCTCTTGATATAATAGGTTACCCCTAATTTAATAAATTAACCTCTTAAGCATACTTTTTATTTATATTCTGCATTATATTTTTAAATACCTGCACTTTACTTGTAATCATTAAATAAGGTTCTATTGGTTGAGGATTGTAAGCGTGATATCGGTTAGTCTTTATATTCTAACTACTTGAATTACCAACTCACACGTTGTTTCTCTACTATGGGCTAGATGGAAAAGAAATGCATCATATGCTTGATAGATTAACAAAAAAAAAAACTAAATAATAATGCCGATCAATATTCATCGTTAACTAGATGTGCTATAGACATTATTAGCATCACCTAAATTAATGACTGTATTACTGAGTACATGGCTAAATGTGTATAATTAATCATTAATATTCAGCTTTTAGCATAATCCTTTATACTTGCTCTTCAACTTAGTCTATTCCCCACCAGACGAGCCTCTCATCAAATTAGAGCCATCATAAGTTTATGTGATAATTAATATATATCCTTTACTGTGACATTTCTTATCCAATACTTTCGTAATCTTCTATTTAATATATATATATATATTATATATATTATATATATTAATATATCATATATATATTATATATATTCTAATAATATATATATATTAAATATATAATTATATATATATATATATATATTAATATATTATATATATATATATATATATATATTTATATATATATGATATATATGTTGTATAATAGATGTAGTATTATAGATGATATATGTAATATGGTGATAGTAGGTTATATTATACTATTATTATATGATTATATATTATTATATTATTATTAGTAGTAGTAGTTATTATTAATAATATATATATATATTAATATACATATATATACTTTATGATATATAGTATATATATATATTATAATAATTAATAATATATTTATATATATATAGTATATATATATTTATTATTTATATAATATATATTATATATATTTTTATATATTATAATAGATATATATAATATATATAATATTATAATAATATAAAAATTATGTGAATGATTCTATAATATAATATATACGAAATTTAAACTACCCATTAGACGCAGTTCGATATATTTCTTTACTTAAACAAAATATGAAGTATAATTTCCTGTATTCATAAAAAAAATATTGCTAATACATAACATATAAATACATGCATAAATACAAATTACTAAATAAATACTACTAAAAATTACATAATTAATATCAAATATATTAATCAATAAACAATGTATAATCAATTCAATAATGTTTATGTTTGGCTAGAAAATCTCCTTATATATTGTCCTCTAAAAGTTATAGTTATATTTATACTCTTTAGTAATATTACCACTCATAATGTTATTTACATCAGTCTATATATT
>JABUQX010028779.1:20000-30000 GCA_015478945.1 Trachelipus rathkii | reverse complement strand
AGCAGCTTCATCAGTCTTCTGAAACCAACATCTTCAACAATTGAAAACAGCTGTACATCAAGAGCTATCACCTATGCAACATGAATTTTTTTTCGCTTCCTTACTGTTTATGTCCCACTTTTTTGTGAATTCAAGAGTTTCCTCTAATGTTATTTGAGAATGTGAGCTACTTGATGTAGATGGACGGCATTCAACTTTGGATTTCTTGATATTTGAGGTTACAAAGTCACTCATGGTACGTTTTTGTGCTTTTTTAGCTTTTTCCTCTTCCTGTAATTCTTCCTCTTGTTGTAACTCCGTCTGGTGTTGTGACTTCAAATGTTTGTACATATTTGTGGTTGTGAAAGACTTCTTGTCATTCTTTTTACCATGTGATAACATTTTGTTGCACAGTTTACATGTCACTTTTGTGGCGTCATCTTTATTCACCGTGCAAAATTTCCAAACTACACTCTTGGCTTGACCTTTATGAGACATCTTATTTTAATTCTTAGAAGTGTTTAATTTCGATTAGGGGAGAGCGGAAACCCCTCACTAGTGTAATATATATTCAGTTGCTTATGAACTTTATTGCTTAATAGTTAAACTTTATTGAAATTATGAAATGCAAATTTTCCTGAAAAAATAATATATCAGGTTAAACTTAAAACATACAAATAAATTGTGTTATTGATTAATTATAAATAAAGCATACTTTTGAAAAAAGAATCGGATAGTTTTGGCCGGCTGTCCGATAACCGTCATCCCTAATAATATATATATATATATATATACATATATATATAATATAATATATATTTTTTATTATTTTCTTTATTTTTATATATTATATATATATATATATATATATATATATATATATATATAAATATATATTATATATATATATATATATTATCAGAGGGGGCAACCCCGCTCATAGGGGTAGTCCGCTAGCGCACCTCCGCACTTGATGGAAACGTAGTCCGCAGCGCTCCTCCGCACACTTATTTCAGACCGATCAACTTCGCCTATCGCAAGTCCGCACGTCCGCACGTCTCCCGCTAATAATGTGCGACTTCACAAAAAATTTTAATATTAAATACTAAATAGTATATATCCTTACAAAAAATTTATTTATAATATTATATAAAAAATTGAATGAATATTTACAAAATCTCAAGATTTTCCACTTCCTCCTCAATGTCGTCTTCAAAGGACAAGAGATCCATATTACCTTTCAAAAAGATTAGGTGCTCAAAATTAAAAGCAGTTAAGGCTGACCTCTTTGCTCTCAAAATATCCCCACCAATACTAAATATTCGCTCTACAGCCGCAGAACTAGGGAGAGGTGTATTATATTTTATGAACAAGTTCAACAAATTCTGCCTATGCTGAAAGGGAAAAATGTCCTTGGTGAGAGGAGTGCTGGTGTTAGTTCACTTCCATCAGTCCATTGCTAATTTAAGGTCCTCACCTAAATCATTCTGCCTCCCTTCTGAAATATTTTGACCACCCTGTCCACCCATAAGAAGGTCTATTTCGTCCAAGACTTTAGTAGACCATGAAAGCCTCGACTTTCTGTAGAGTCGAGCTAATGCTAACGTATTCAGGCTCGTAGCTTATATATATTATATAATATATTAGATCTTATATAGGATATATATATATATATATATATATATATATATATATATATATATATAATATATATATATATATATTATATATATATATTATATATGTTATATATATGTGTAAAACCCAAATTATATATATATATATATATATAATAATATAATAATATATATAATATATATATATATATATATTTATATATATATATATAGATATAATATATATCATTAAATATATAATTATATATTAGTATATATATATATATATATATATATTATATATATATATATATATATATTATATAATATAAATATATATTATATATATATTATATATATATATTAATATATATATATATATATATATATATATATTAATATATATATATTTATATATATATATATATATATATATTATATATATATATATATATATATATATTTGTTTAACAGAATTGATTAGATATTGCCTAGTTATTATAGTAATAATATAATTAATTAAAAGTTATTAGATGAAGGGTAATAGCCATTCAGTCAATAAAATCAATTTAAATGCTTATTTATTTATATATTATATGTAAACCTGTTAAGGAGGTGATATTTATTTTTGGAAGCTTTAATTATTAAAAAACATTAAGTCTTAGACTAAAAGTATAATTAGTTTTAAACTTAAAATAAAAATTTATATTTCTTTCTAAACCAATAAGAATCTAATATGATATTTCACTTGAGTATTTTCATTTTTCAAAAAAAGGTGCGGAACAAAAGAGCGGAAACTTTTTTTGATCCGACGTGCAAGGGTCCGCTAATTTCCTGGACGCACTCCGCACCTCCGCTAGTCCGCACCTTTTCTGGTAGTCCGCTCGGAGCGAACTAGCGGACTAGCGGACTAGCGGACTAAAGAGCGGAAATGCCCACACCTCTGATAATATATCAATATATATATATATAGTATATATATAATATATATATATATATTATACTATATAATATTATATATATATATATAATTATATCATATTATATATATATATATATATATATATATATATATATATATATATATATATATATATATATATATATATATATTATATATATATATATTAATATATATACTATATATATATATATATATATATATATATATATATATTATATATATATATATATATATATATATAATATATATATATATATATATATATATATATATAATATATATAATATATATAGTATATATATATATAATATTATTATATAATATAGCTATATATATTGTGGCGTCTGGTGCAGGAAGCTGCTAGCACCACCGATAGAATCCTAAGCAGCTTCCGGGAAGAAACGCCACTTTATTCGTGACACGCTTTCACGTTTTTTCAACAACTAATATTCAATCTATGTATTGAAGGTGTTATCAAGACCAGAACCTAACCCGTTCAAATTTGGTGACCACCAGGGGCGTATGCCAGGGGGGGGGGCTGAGGGGTGCTGCAGCCCCCCCCCCGGAATTTTCGACTAGTGAATTTTATTCAGCAGAAAAACAAACTACAAAACATAGTATATATATATAATATATATATAGTATATATCATATAACTATATATATATATATAATATATTATATATATATATATATATATATATAAATATATAATATATATATATATATATATATTATTATATATATATATATATATATATATATATATATTGAAGCTCTTATTCAGAAAAAATCGAAAGCATAGACAAAAACAACTGGACACTCAAAATAAGAAAAAATGTGAAGGAAAATAGAGAAAAACTTGGACAATAATTGAAACATACGTTTATGTGGCCAGCAAGTTCTTGCATTAAGGGGCTCAAGTGACTGGACGTATTGAATTATCAACTCCAGCTGAAAATGACGGAAATTTTAGAAGCCTTCTTAGGTTTCGAGCAAATGGAGGTGACCAGATTTTGAAGAACCACTTACTTCTATTGTCCAAAAATTCAATGTATACGAGTCCGAGGATACAGAATGAAAATCATACAGTCATTTAGTCAGCTAATACAAAGGAAAATAGTGGAAGGAGTTAATAAAAACAAATTTTTTCAGCATTAGCTGATGAAACAACGTGATATTTCCCAAACAAACCAGTTTTTACTTTGTCAAGGTACGCGATTTGGTGGTTGATGGAGGTGATAGTCGCTTTTACTTTAAGAAAGGATTTTTTATCATTTGTTCCGTTTATGATATCTCAGGGAAAGCATTGGCAAAATGTAATTTTGGAGAAACTCGGGCTATCTTGGTTTTAAATACTCGAAAATTTAAAAGAGGCCAAGGATTATGTTTGGAGCCGTTCATGAGAACGCGAATTCCGAGGAATGCAGATCTGTTCATTCGGAAATTGTTTAAATCGTTCTTGTCTTTCAGACTTCTTCAAAATTTCAGGCAATTCGAAACGTCTTAGGATTCATCTTTGAAATATGCACTTTTTTTCTATCGAGTCCGAAGCGCACAAAACTTCTGGAAGATAAAGTAAAAGAGTTTTCTAGTAAACAAAATAACAAAGAGGATCAAAAAGACGTGCGAGACCAGATGGTTGAACGGCATGAAGCGGTTTTCCTTTTTAAAGAGACTCTTGAGCCAATATGCGTCATTGGAAGAAATAAAAGAATGGCTGGTGAATTAATCACAGAAAGCTGCTTCGTTGTTTAAATTCAGTCAGTAATTTGAATTTTATAATAAAAATATCGTTTAAGTGTAAATTTCTTGGAATAGGGCCTAGCACCTTGTCAAAACCAGTTTACAGAGTTCCATATGACATTTCAGGCAGATAAACTTTTAGTGAAAGAACATTATTTGTATACTTCTCGAAAAAGGTTAGACAAAATGCCAGACAGAGTTAAAACCATATTTCACAACAAGGTAAAAATGTATGCGACAGCTTAGGTATTGAAATAACAATTCCAAGAACTAAGAAGTTCCAGTAACATCGTGAATTGTGCCTACATCAGATCCCGAATCACATTACCGCATCTCATTTTTATTCCGTTTATTTGATGATCTGATTTTTTTCGTTGACTGATCGATTCTCTCGCATGAAACCACTATCATTTCACTTCAGTATATTTTACCAGAAAGTGCAATGTACCTTATAAGCATATTGAAAAAAGCATCCTCTTTTATAAATACGACCTTCCAGACCCTCACGAGGATACACTAAAAGGAGAGTGGTGTCTCTAGCAGCGTAAATGGCTGCCAGAAAATGAAAAACCAAAAACTGCGATCGGTGCTTTGGCTAATTGTGACAAGAGGAGGTTTCCTAACATTGCTACTCTCCTGAATATCTTAGCAGTATTGCCTGTATCCCCCGCAACATTAGAAAGAACCTTTTCGACATTAAGGCGTCTGAAAACGTATTTACGGAATAGTGTTGGAGAGGATCGCATTACAGGTCTTACTTTACTGTCAAATCATCGAGATCTTAGCACAGAAGTCAGCAATGAAAATATTTTGAATCACCTCAGTCAAAAAGCAAGGAAACTGAAATTTGACCTTATAAACGATGGTAAATATTTATGGAAAATTATATATATATATATATAATATATATATATATATATATATATATATATATATATATATATATATATATATATATATATATATATATATATATATATAATATTATTATATTATTTCTATTATTCTTCTTCTTCATCTACCTTTTTTTCCCAAGACTGGGAGTAAGGTGCGTACATGCATCGGAAAAGAAAATCAGTAGAAGAATATGACAAAAGTCGAAAAGAAAGCCCATCCTTACCGCCCCCTCTGTACCATTAATTAGTAGGAACTCGTCGCAGTCAGAAAATCCACCCTAGAGGCTTCACGGGAACCCGCGACGTGACCCTCACTATGTAAGATCGTCAATGTTTAGGGTTCATCCCTGGCCAGGTGGGCCACATAACCATACACGGTCACAACACCCTGCCATTAACTCCTTTAAGCACCTTTATTCTCGCATCTGCTAAAAAACTTCAAATTTTCTCCTTCAAAACATTCGTTTAACTGACTCAATCACTTTTTTTTCGTCTTCCAGCCGCGTCAATTCCCAACACACTCGCCACTATACATTCGCTTAAACCAACCGACTATCTTCCACCTTTTCCACATGACAACCATCTCAACATACTTTCATTTATTCTCTCATTTACCCCTTTCTTCACACCACACAACTCTCTAATACGTTCATTCCTCATTTTATCAATTCTTCTCACACCTAGCACGTCCCCTTAAGATGTCCATCTGAACACATTGAACTTAGATCGGAATTACTTCTATTCCAGAGCAAGTCTCACTACATATACAATAAATAACACAAGGTAACAACATACCCTCATGTAAGACCCTAGCGCACTCAAAAATTGACTTAGTCCCTTTACATTCAACAACGATTTAATTTCCACCAGCCACTTCCTGCCATTCACAACTTTCCTACTACACTCTTGCATCATCCGTTTCCCTTTCATCCAAACATATACCCTAAATATTAAACTCAAGACACTTGTTCCAGCTGCTCACATCTAACAAACTTCACACTGAGGGACTGTCTTTCACTCACAAACCATAACCTTACTCTTATTCACGTTTACTTTCAAACTCCCCCTCCTTTTACACACCCTGTCCCAAATCTCTCTTCCAATCCTGCTCAAACTCTCTTACAGATTCACCACACAAGAACAAATCCGCATTATAATAGTAGGCACCTTCCACTCACCTCCATTCTCCATCATCTAACATCATTCCTGCACCCCCACCTCTAATCTTTCATAACCCCATCCATATACGAATTGAATAACCAAGGAGACATTAACACAACCCTGTCTCACTCCCGCTATTTTAATACTAACCCAATCACATTTTGACCAACCATTTATTCCTGACACACGCTTCACTATCGTCATACATACTTTTGAATTCCATTCAGAAGCCTAAAAACCAACACCAAATTATCACTAAACACCATACATAAGAGCTTCCTATTAAACCCCTATCATACGTCTGTTGCAAATCCATAAAACCTAAAACAATTTATTCTTCTTTTCCCTTCATTCTTCTCAATCATTGGTTTCATTGTAAAGATGATCCAAACATTCCTCTACCACTCCTAAAACGCAAACCTTGTTTATTCACCAATCAGCCTTCAGTTCACTTGCGACACTCTTTCGAACCAAAATACCAGCATTATATCTTCCCTACAACACTTAAAAACTATTCCCCTATAATTTCTACGGTTCTATTTATCTCCTTACCCTTATATAAGGGGTACTATTACTGCTCTCCTTCAATCCCTCGGAATTATACCTTCCATAAACGCTTTATTACACAACTTCCACAAATCCAATCAAGTCACCATCTCAGCCTCCCGCTTCTTGATCATTTTACCATAATTTCATTCTTATTTACCTGCAGATTTACCATTCTTCAACCACTTTCTCACTCTACCCATTACCTCCTCCTTGCTAATAACCTCATCCCCAAAATACCTATTTCTATTATATATATATATATATATATATATATATATATATTATATATATATAGATGTATCTATGTGTTATATAATATATATTATTATATATATAATATAATATATATATATATTATATAATATATATAAATATAAACTATTCTATAATATATATAATATTTTTAACCATATATATATATATATATTATATATATATATATATATACTATATACTATATATATATATATATATATATATATATATATATATATATATATATATATATATATAATATATATATAAATATATATATATATATATATATATATATATATATATATATATATATATATATATATATAGTATATTATTACCTTCTCTTTTCTTCCGTTTCATTATTGTCGTCTTCCTCGTCACGTGATCTCAATCTTGTTTGCTATTGGTCACCGATTCCGCCATTCTTCGCCTCGAACAAGCATTTACCACCGTTCCTCTAAAACGTCCAAATTACGTGTTTTCATTATAAACAATTCGCTAAATCTTATGGATATTGATCTTGTGAGCATCAGTGACCTGTGATATTACTTTGTGCCATTAAAACTTTCGTTATAACATTTTTCCCTCCGATTGTTAGCAAGGTACGTTAATTGCTAAACCTAGCTCTTGTGTCATTTCCATGTTGTAACTGATCATTTACCCATCACGCATGCCATTACAGCTTCCAGAGTGAAACAGTCCCCTCGTGAAGCACGTCACCTTGAATTCATTGCCCAATTCACAACTGATATCCGCCATATAAAAGGAAAAGACAACATTCCTGCCGATGCTCTATCCCGAATTAACGCAATCTCTCCTTTACCAGACATTGATTTCGTCGAAATGGCTCGCTTGCAGCAACTCGAAGAGATTATTTTCCCTCCTGCCTCTTCTTACGACATTCAAACTGTAGAAATTTTTGGTTTTCCACCTTTGTTATGCGACGTCTCTTCCGCACATCCTCGTCCAGTAGTACCAACCCCCATGCGCAGAAAGGTGTTTCACACCATTCACGACGTGTCGCACCCAGGGGTAAAAGGTAGTCAAGTTAAAATAGGTAAGCATTTCGTCTGGCCGTCCTTACTAAAGGATGTTAAACAGTGGACAACGCAGTGTCTCAACTGTCAAAAATCTAAAGTGCACAGGCACACTGTCGCCCCTCTTCAGCAATTTCTTCCCCCTGGTGAACGTTTTGACCAGGTGCACATTGATTTAGTCGGCCCTTTACCATCCTCAAATTGGTTTCACCCACATTCTCACTTGCATTGACCGGTACACTCGATGGGTAGAAGCCATTCCCTTGCGTGATACTTCCAGCGAGACAATTGCTCAGGCATTTCTGTACAACTGGATAGCCAGGTTTGGCACTCCGTCGACTGTGTCCACAGACCAGGGTAGGCAGTTTGAGTCTCACCTCTGGAAGGACCTTATGACTTTAATCGGCTCTAAGCGCCTTCGCTCTTGCAGCTACCATCCGCAAGCTCAAGGGCTCATAGAGAGGTTCCACCGACAGCTAAAGGCCTCTCTTATGGCCCATGGAACACCGGACAATTGGTCCGAAACTCTTCCTCTTGTCCTACTCGGTATCAGAACTTCGTACAAAGAAGACCTCAAATGCTCAACTGCTGAGCTCGTCTATGGCACCACCATCCGAATACCTGGTGAGTTTATACTTCCCTCTCCAAAAACTACGAACCAGCACACCTTCCTGATTTCTGTATTACGCTCAACGCTAAAGTGATGCCCCTGGAGTTTTGCCGTCGCTATCCCGGCATTTCTGCAACCACATCCTGAAGCAGAAGTTTAGTTCCATAATATTAAAAAAATTATTAATCTATTTTACTGAACAAATTCAAAAAAATTTTTTTTGAAATATTATCAGGCCCATTTCTGGCCCAAATTACCAATTTCAATTACTTATTTTTAAATCATATTGGCCCGTACAAGCGGCCGCTTATGTATTTTTGACATCCTTTGCATCCTTATTTATAATATTTGTTGTCTTATTTGGTCTCTGACCACTATTTTTATAATATTTAGCGTATGCAAATCGCATCTTAAGCATATATATTTTGTCTCGTAATATTGTTTTCAAAATTTTTTTACAATCGTATTATATTAACATTTATAAATTATGTCCCCTCCTGACGCTGCAAACTCAGATAACGTCAACGTAATATCGCAATCACCTGCTCCAGACAAGGAAAACCTAACGTAAATAAGCTATATATAAAAAAAAAAAAAAAAAAAAAAAAAATCGATCTAAATGGACAAACCTGCGTCTCAACTGCACCTTCAATTCCGCCTGACAACATTATGTATATACGAAAAATCCACTGCCTCCGGCCTCACCTCAAGCTCCGGCTGTCGCTCTACGCACAGCTTACGCTCCATTCATAGCTCCGGCTGTCGCTCCACGCACAGCTTACGCTCCATCCCTAGCTCCGGCTGTCGCTCCACGCACAGCTTACGCTCCATCCATAGCTCCGGCTGTCGCTCCACGCACAGCTTACGCTCCATTCATAGCTCCGGCTGTCGCTCTACGCACAGCTTACGCTCCATTCATAGCTCCGGCTGTCGCTCAACGCACAGCTTACGCTCCATCCCTAGCTCCGGCTGTCGCTCAACGCACAGCTTACGCTCCGCCTCCAGCTCCGGCTGTCGCTCAACGCACAGCTTACGCTCCGCTTCCAGCTCCGGCTGTCGCTCCACGCACAGCTCACGCATCGCTTACGGCTCCTCAGCAGCCCTCACAACGCTCTTCAACAGCCTCTACCGCACATGCTTCCGCAGCATTCCTGTTCCAATGCCGATTTTCACCTTGATTCTCA
>JABUQX010028779.1:2500-15000 GCA_015478945.1 Trachelipus rathkii | reverse complement strand
TACCAATTAGCTTTAGTAGATCCTGCGTGCTCATTATCGGAATTAGCTGTGCATGCAGATAGGATCGTAAAAGCGGAAACTCTTACGACGCAGCTCGCACCTTTTCCCGCTTCAACTGCACCAGCCTTGACGCTAGGTCAGGGGCCACCCATCCCCTCTAGCCCGCAGGCACAAGGCCTGGTACAAGCAGTGCAACCTTCCCCCTCGCAACATGTTTCACAAGCTCGCATCACGTTTTTGGAGCAATCAATTTTGGATTTGCAAACAAGGCTCCGATCGCTTGAAACTCTTATACATCCTAATTTTTATCATGCTCCTTCGCCTAACATGGACTTCTCAGCACATCGTCCACGTTATTTTAACCAGCCTCGTCGTTATTTCAAATCTCCTCACGCTTCTCGTCAATCCTTTCATCACTCACAGTCTCCTTCTCGTTCAGCACAGCAACCTCCCTCTGCTCTCGCTCATCCTTCTTCTGTCACTTCTCCTTCTGATTCCCAAGGCATTTGTCTTAATCACCAGCGTTTTGGGGCTCACACCCGCAATTGTCATAAACCCTGCGCTTTTTCTTTAAACGATACTGCCACATCGTAAAGTCGCCCGATGTGGCCAGTGCCGCGTCTAACCTTCTTTCTATCTTTGATCCTAACACAGGTTACACATTTTTAGTCGATACAGGTTCTTCCTTCAGTGTTCTTCCTCGATCTCTTTTACAAAAGAACCCTGTTTCTGAACCTCTTAATTCTCTTCAGGCCGCTAACGGGACTCTTATTCACACTTATGGCTCTAAACGTCTTCATCTTACTCTCTCTTTCCGACGCGACTTCCATTGGGATTTCGTCATTGCAGACGTCACCCTTCCCATCATAGGCGCTGACTTCCTTTCCCATTATAACATCCTTGTTGATCTTCATCATAATAGAATCATCGATTTTGACACGCAATTTTCTTCTTCCTGTATACGTACCGCTTCTTCCATCAGTGGAATACACCTTCCATCTTCTAGTAACCCTTTTGAAGCACTTCTTCATTCGGATTTTCCCGAACTTGTTTCTCCTATTTCTACCTTTTCGGAAGTCAAACACAATGTGGTCCACCACATTGAGACTTCAGGCAGACCTCCCTTTGCGCATGCACGTCGCCTTGCTCCCGACAAACTTAAAGCTGCCAAGCTTGAGTTTGATACCCTTCTTCAGCAAGGTATAATTCGACCTTCAAATTCTGAGTATGCCTCTCCTCTTCACCTCGTCCTTAAACCTAACAGTGATTACCGCCCTACCGGGGATTACAGGTGTCTTAATGCAATTACACGCCCCAACCGTTATCCAATTCCGCACCTGCAAGATTTTACCGCAAATCTTTCGGGATGTACCATCTTCTCGAAACTTGATTTGGTGAAAGCTTTTTACCAAATTCCAGTAAATGCTGCCGATATTCACAAAACGGCCGTAATAACTCCCTTCGGCTTGTTTGAGTTTCTCCAAACTCCTTTCGGCCTCCGGAATGCTGCCCAATCTTTCCAGAGGTTCATCGATTCCGTGCTCCGTGGACTGCCTTTTGTGTTTGCTTATCTTGACGATCCCCTTATAGCCAGCTCTTCCCCAGAGGAACATCTCTCTCACTTACGCCAGGTTTTCGCAAGGTTAGTGACTTTCGTCATTCGTATTAACTCTTTTAAATGCATGTTCGGCGTTACTTCGCTAACCTTCCTCAGTAGTAGGGCGGGGATATTGCACGACGATGACCTTGACCCTTTTTGACCTTTTCTGACCGCGACCTTTTTTGAGCTCGAATTTTTACCTGACCTTGACCTTTTTTGGCCTTCACCTTTTTTTGGCCTTGACCTTTTTTCGACCAACCCTTTGGTCTTCCATGGGTCATTTTTGGCCCACGGTATTTTTTTGGCAACCCTAATTTTTGCAACCCATCGAAGAAGGGTTTCGCCAAACGGTTGCGTAAGCAACCGTTGTACGTATTGCCCCCCTATTTTGCGCCCCCTAATTTTTTCGACCATGGGTCAATTTTTGCCCACGATAATTTTTGATCTTCATTTAGGGGCTTAGCCCTATTTTTTGATGTCTTAACCTTTTTTGTCCTTCCCCTTTCTCCAAAGCTTGACATTACATGGGTCATTTTGACCCACTTGTTTAATTTTTGTCCTTTCATGGCGTCAATTTTGACCCACGGTAATTTATTGTCCTTCCTTTAGGGGCTTAGCCCTTTTTTGATGTCTTAACCTTGTTTGACCATGATATTTAGGCCTTGACCTTGCCATATACCATGGGTCATTTTTGGCCCACGCTAATTTTTTACCCCCTCGTGGCCCAACCGTCACATATTTCGTTCCTAACTTGAACGTATGTATGGATCTATCCTACTTGAAACACCCACACACACACACACCACACACACACACACACACATTATACTAAACTGAGTTATTATTATTTATAACACACATTCACTATGAACACTTCATTTTTACCATAAGACACTTACATTCTACACTTGTTACACACACACAACACACACACACTTTAACACTTTACACACATTCACTATGACACTTATTCACTATAACACTTACATTTTCCCATAGACATTACATTTACACTTATACTCACGTACAAACACACTACCATCCCTTTGGTCGTCCATGGGTCAATTTTGACCCACGGTAATTTTTTGTCCTTCCTTTAGGGACTTAGCCATTTTTTGATGTCTTAACCTTGTTTGACCATGATATTTCGCCCTTGACCTTGCCAGATACCATGGGTCAATTTGACCCACGATAACTTGATGGCTTTGATGGTTCCAAATCACCGTAAGAAAGTATCTAGTGATGTTCTATTAGGGTTCTATGAGTATTAGATGAGTGCCAGGTGAGTGCCAGGTGAGTTGCCAATGAGTGCCAAAGAGAGTGCCAGGTGGAGTGCCACATAGTGCAAGCTGAGCTGCCACATAGTGCCAACTGAGTGCCACTTTTTCAAGCCTTTTCTAGCCTCCCTGAGCCCCGAATAGCCCTAATATGGGTGTCTACCTCTAGTTATAGGTATGAGGATTCGATTGGGTATATTACAACCTGCTAGGATGCTTCCTTATGAGTTAGTCTTTTTCTATCACTTATAGCCTATATTATATATATATATATATATTATTATATATATATATATATTATATATATATTATATATATATATATTAATACTATATATATTATATATATATAATATAATATATATATATATATATATATTACCTGCACACACACCTACAACATACACTATGACACTTATACACACATTCACTTATGACACTTATTACCACACTATGACCACTTATAAGCGCTTACACCTCCATAGGACACCTTACATTAAACATATACACTTACACTCACACCCACACACAGATACACTTACGTTTACACTCACACATTGATTATTGTGATGCCTCAACTTGATGTCTCAACTTTGATGCCTCAACATTAATGCCTAAACTTTGATGCCTCAACTTTGAAGGCTCCTTCTTTGATGACGTCATCTTTTGCGGTCTATATTGATGATTCATCTTTGATGCAAATCATCTTTGATGGCTCAATCTTCTACCTACATTAAAGAACAGAGTTAATATTAATGTCTTCCCCTAGATCATTAAGCTAACCACAGGGCACAGCGTGGCGCCCTCCGCGCGAAGGCTGACAACCCCGCAACCGCAGGTGCGACCCGCCGCAATCCCCAGCCCGCGCGTTTCCCGCCCGCCCGTGCGCCCGGCAGGCCAATATTTACCCGCCCGCCGCGTGCGCCGCAGGCGCCAATATCCCCGCACGAATGAAAAATATATATATACTACGAGTCATTCATTTTTATTTCATACTTAAACATTTCAAAGAATTTCTTTTCAAATATACTATGAGTCATTCATTTTTATTTCATACTTAAACATTTTTATTAAAAACATTTTCGCGAACCTAAAACTGTAACTCATTACAGACATCTTTTATATTTTACTTAATACTTTTTATTTATAAATTTTTAAAAATTGTATGTAAGAAGAAAAAACCAGTGTGCTCTGATATATAATAATTTTATTTTACTACAATTGTACGAAATTTTATTTAAAAACTATTAACATTACATAGTAAGCAGTAAATCAGTAAATCAATAGAGGTGTTACCTAATACCTAAGGGATTAGTATGCTTTTGTTTTACTGCTTTACTGCTTTAACTTTCTGCTTTACTGCTTTAACTTTCTGCTTTACTGCTTTAACTCACTGTTTTACTGCTTTAACTCATATACATTACATACCTTAAAGCAGTAAATCAGTAAATCAATAGAGGTGTTACCTAACACCTAAGGGATTAGTATGCTTTTGTTTTACTGCTTTACTGCTTTAACTTTCTGCTTTACTGCTTTAACTTTCTGCTTTACTGCTTTAACTCATATACAATACATACCTTAAAGCAGTAAATCAGTAAATCAATAGAGGTGTTACCTAACACCTAAGGGATTAGTATGCTTTTGTTTTACTGCTTTACTGCTTTAACTTTCTGCTTTACTGCTTTAACTTTCTGCTTTACTGCTTTAACTTTCTGCTTTACTGCTTTAACTTTCTGCTTTACTGCTTTAACTCATATGTTTTACTGTTTTAACTCATATATTTATTAACATTATGTTTTTTATTTTGTTTTAATACTTTTTATTTATTTTATTATTATTTTTATTTATTTTTATTATTATTTTTATTATTTTTATTATTTTTATTATTTTATTTTTATTTTTTTTTTTATTATACTTAGTGTTATTTACTTCATCATGCACTTTTGTTATTATTATTTGAACACACATGTCACTATTACAACTTATACACACAGTTCACTATGACACTTATACACACATTCACTAGGCCACTTCCATTTACCCATAGACACTTAAATTTACACATTACACACGGGGTCACACACACACACACAACACACACACACCAACACACGCACACACACTTACACTGATACACACATTCATTTAGAACACTTATACACACATTCACTATGAAACTTACATTTACCCATAGAACTTAATTTACACCTTATAACACACACAACACACACACAAACACACGCATCCACACACACGCACACACACACACAACCACACACACACACACCTTACATTCACACACAGATTTACTTACACCACGCAGATTTATTTACACTCACACAGATTTACTTACACTCACACACAGATTTTTTTTTACTTTGTACAATTGTTTATCATTCTTTTACATGTCACTACACTCACCACACAGGATTTTGACTTTACACTCAGTGCTGACACAGATTTACTTTACACACGCAGATTTTACTGTACACATATTAAGGCGTATGAATTGATTAACACATTTTATGTTTTTAATTAAAACACGGAAACATTTATATTACTCTTTCAAATATAACTAAAATTATTTTCAAAGTTTCTTAAAACTTCTATATAAATCAATCATTATCTTTTAACAAAGAATTTATATTATTAACTGTTAATACTCTTTGTTTATAAATTTTATAAATATCAAGTTTTAAAATAACTTTTACTAAAATTTTGATGAAATTTTAAAAAAACAATATATTTTGACGGAGCCTTAAGCAAATAAATCAAGTAAATCAGTAGGTCAGCCCCTAGCACCCCTCTACACCAAGCTATGCCACGTTATGTTCTATTGACACTTACTGCTTTACATCATCTTTAGCCATGTTATAAGTATAAATAAAAATAACAAATTAAGTTCTTCTCTGCTACATAACATGTATTTTATTAAAATCTTTCTAAGTTCTTATTTAAAAATAACAATTATTGACTTACATTTATATTATTCGCTCGATGTTAAACTAAAAATATTTTTTCAAAGTTTTTTAAAATAATTCGATTTTCTATATTATTATTATTATTATTATTATCTATGTACATGGACAATCCAACACGAGAAAAACACGACAACCCGCACTCCTTACAAGATACGAAACTGACCTCTCTCCCTGTAAACTGTGTTGAAATAACTACTTTAGGCCTAAAATTAGGATAATCCTTTTTGGTATCCCGGGGCGATTTAGACCTAATTCCAGGTCAAAATATATATTTCAAACTGACCTTTTCTGTAAAATGTGGTGCAATACCTACGTTAGGCCTAAATTATGCTTAAATTTAGGATAAGCCTTTTTTGTATCCCAGGCTGATTTAAGCCTAATACCAGGGCAAAAAGTTAATTCCAGTATAGACAAGAATCGAGAATCAATGTATTATTATTTATTTTAAATATTTTCAAACTGAAAACATTTGCTGGATCCGGTAGAGATCCTTTAAGCAGGTAAGAAGGAAATTTTTACCTTTCTTGTGAGTGGACGGCAGTAATCCTTATCTCTATATGACCGTGCATGTGATTGGTCGAGAATTATTTTTATCGCTTTTTTGGTTTTACGTATGTGTAAAAACATGTTTTTCATATCCTGAACCTTGCCTGTGTTTATGAACTCTTACATACATGTAAATATTTATTAAGAAAGTAAAAATAAGGATAATAAAAACTTTACTATTTAATTAGAATTTAATAATCATTATCTTACAGTAATTTAATATATATATATATATTATAGATATATATATATATATATATATATTATATATATTATATATATATATATAGATTATATATATATATAATATATATATATAATATATATAATATATATATATATGTGATATATATACTATATATATATATTATATTATATATATATATTATATATATATATATATTATATATATATATATTATATATATACTATATATATATATAGTATATATATATATATAAGCCAAAATTAAATATTTTAAATTAATAGTGTTAAATGGTTTTATAATGCTTTCAAAATATTAGCTTCACATTAATATAATAACAGGAATATTCATTATAATAAACACTTCACATACATTTTACCACATAATGTTTATGATTATTTTATATTAAATTCTCTAAATCTTTGCAAATATGCCAATCATTTATATCATTATCGATGATATAGTTTCGTGTCTCATTAATACATTCAGTTAACACATACGTAAAAAGTTCCCGCTCAGATATCATAGTATATTTACATTCGGGGTCACGTGCATAAATACTTTCTTGCCATTGTTTTCTAAGTAGATAAATGAATTTCTGTACGTCTATAGAACTTAGGACGAGAATGAGGCTTTGTAAAAGATGGTCAATCAGGGTTTTCTTAAGTGCGTAGTATTCTTGGTATAACATGTAACGTAATTACGATAACACAAATGTTTTCTTCATCTGTATTAACATTCGCTTACGTACCTCTAACATATATTTCATCTGCGCTATGCCTGAAATGTAGAATCCAAATGATGTACGTTCAAATACGTCTGTTTCATTATTTCTCTCCATAATCTAACTTCAAAAAGCTGATTATGTTTTGATTTTATAAAATTGCTAGAGTAGTGCATTATCGCTGATTATCTTCGCACAGGCTTAATAACTGTGTCGGTCCAGATTTAAAGCGCCGCTTAGGGTTTAAAAGTATTCTGTAAGCCATCTTCAGTGTGATCAATATTAACAAAGTAATTCATTGGACTCACGAAAATACGCTTGCGTATTTATAACAGTGTGATGGGTAAGCAACAACTTGAAAAAATTACAAATCCAATCGCGGTTATTCTTTTATATTAAGAATGAAACCCTACTTCCGGGGATCTTGATTCCACTGGATAAATGTCTTGTATTGAGGTATACTTGTTAAGGTGATTCATGATATACACTTAGGGAAATAAAACACTTTTATTACAAACCAGAGAGCTTGTGCACCGCTTAACAGCTAAAACGAGTAGGTTTTTAAATGAGTTTGCGTCTAAAAACACGCATCCTCAATATAATTTTCATCCAAATCACAGGTAAGGTTCAGATATGAAAAAAACATGTTTTTTTACATACCTAGACCAAAAAGCGATAAAATTAATTCGTCTCGACCAATCACATACGAGGTCATATAGAGAAAAGGATTACTCCGCCCACTCACAAGAAAGGTAAACATTTCCTTCTTACCTGCTTAAAGGATCTTACGGATCCAGCATGTTTCAGTTTGAAATATATTGATAAAATAATAATAAACATTGATTCTCCATTCTTGTCTATACTGGAATTACCTTTTGACCTGGTTGTATTAGGCTTAAATCAGCCTGGGATACAAAAAGCTTATCCTAAATTTAAGCCTAAATTTAGGCCTAACGTAGTAATTTTCCACCACATTTTACAGAAAAAGCTCAGTTTGAAATATATTTTGACCTGGAAATAGGTCTAAATCGCCCCGGGATACAAAAAAGGATTATCCTAATTTTAGGCCTGAAAAGTTAGTTATTTCAACACATTTTACAGAGAGAGTCAGTTTCGTATCTGTAAGGAGTGCGGGTTGTTGTGTTTTCTCGTGATGGCATGTCAATGTTAATAAGATAATAATAATAATTAATAATAAAAAGAAAATGTCTATTATTAAAAAACTTTTGAAATATTTTTAGTTAACATCGAGCGAATATATAAATGTAAGTGAATAATTTTTATTTTTATAAATAAGAACCTAGAAAGATTTTAATAAAATAAATGTTATGTTAGTTAGCAGAGAGGAACTTATTTTGTTATTTTATACTTATTACATGGCTAAAAATGATGTAAAGCAGAGTAAGTCAATAGAACATAACGTGGCATAGCTTGGTGTAGAGGGTGCTTAGGGGCTGACCTTACTGATTTACTTATTTGCTTTAAGGTAAGTAAAATATATGTTTTAATAAAATTCTTAAAATTTTAGTAAAAGTTATTTTAAAACTTGATAGTTATAAAATTTATAAACAAAAGGTATTAACAGTTAATAATAATTTCTTTGTTCAAGGATTAGATTTATTATAGAAGTTTTAAGAAACTTTTGAAATAATTTTAGTTTATATTTGAATGAGTATATAAATGTCGTTGTAAGTTAAAACATTAAAATGTTTAATAAAATTAACGTTATATGTGAAGTAAATTTGCGGTTTGGTTTGTAAGTAAATCTGTGTGTGAGGGTAAGAAATCGTGGTGTGTGTGTGTGTGTGTGTGTGTGTGTGTGTGTGTGTGTGTGTGTCCTGTGTGGTGTGTAAGGTGTAAGCGTAAGTAAATCGCTGTGAGTGTAAGTAAATCTGTGTAGTGAGTGTATGTTGTAAATCTGCGTGTATGTAAGTAAAATCTTGTGTGTGAGGTGGTAAGATAAATCTGTGTGTGAGTGTGTGTGTGTGTGCGTGTGTAGTGTGTGTGTGTGTGTATAAGTGTATAATGTAAGTGTCTATGGCTAAATGTAAAGTGTCAATATTAGTGGTATATAGTGTCATAGTGAATGGTGTATAAGTGAAGTGTTGCTGGTGTGTGTGTGTGATGTGTGTGTGTGTGTGTGCTGTGTGTGTGACCGCGTTGTGTATAAGTGTAAATGTTAGTGTCTATGGGTAAATGTAATTGTCATAGTGAATGTGTGTATAAATGTCATTAGTGAATGGTGTGTATAAGTGTAATAGTGAATTGTGTGTTCTAAATAATAATAACAATAGGCATGAAGTAAAATAACACTAAGGTATAAAATAAAAATAAAAATAAAATAATTAAAATAATAAAAAAATAATAAAAAATAATAAAAATAATAATAAAAATAATAATAAAATAAATAAAAAGTATTAAAACAAAATAAAAAACATAATGTTAATAAATATATGAGTTAAAACAGTTAAAACATATGAGTTAAAGCAGCAATAAAGCAGAAAGTTAAAGCAGTAAAGCAGAAAGTTCAAGCATTAAAGCAGAAAGTTAAAGCAGTAAGCAGAAAGTTTAAAGGCAGTAAGCAGCAAGTTGTTAAAGCAGTTAAAGCATGTTAAAACAAAAGATACTAATCCCGTTAGGTGTTAGGTAACACCTCTATTGCTTTACTGATTACTGCTTTAAGGTATGTAATGTATATGAGTTAAAGCAGTAAAGCCGAAAGTTAAAGCAGTAAAGCAGAAAGTTAAAGCAGTAAACAAAAGCATACTAAGTCCTCTTAGGTGTTATGTAACACCTCTAATTTATTTACTGATTTACTGCCTTTGGGTATTAAATATATGATGTTAAGCAGTAAAACAGTGAGTTAAAGCAGTAAAGCAGAAAGTAAGCGAGTAAAAACCTGAGTTAAAGCCAGTTAAAGCAGTAAACAAAAAGCATACTAATCCCTTAGGTGATAGGTTAACACCTCTATGATTTACTGATTTACTTTGCTTTAAGGGAGATATGTATGTTAATTGTTGTTTAATAAAATTTCGTACGAATTGTAGAAAATTAAAATGTTTTATAATCAGACACTCTGGTTTTTTCTTCTTACATACAATTTTTAAAAATTTATAAATAAAAAGTGTTAAGTTAAAGTTAAATAATAGCTCTGTAATGAGTTACAGTTTAGGGGTTCGCGAAAAATGTTTTTAATAAAAATGTTAAGTATGAAATAAAAATGAATGACTCATAGTATATTGGAAAAAAAAAAATTCTTTGAAATGTTTAAGTATGAAATAAAAAAATGAATATGACTCGTAGTATATATATACATTTCCATTCGGGCGCGCGATTCTTGCGCCTGCGGGCGGGACGCGGCGGCGGCGACGCGGGCGGGTCGCCACCTGCGACGGCTGGCCTGTCAGCCAGCTCGCGGGCGCGAACGCGCCGCCCGGCTGGTTAGCTTATGATCTAGGGAAGACATTAATATTAACTCTGTTCTTATTGAATCATCAAAGTTGCAGCCATCAAAGATGCATTTCATCAAAGATGAATCATCAATATAACGGTATTCAAGATGACGTCATCAAAGATGAGTCATCAAAGATGAACCTTCAAAGGTGGAGGCATCAAAGTTGAGCATTTAATGCTGAGGCCATCAAAGTTGAGACATCAAAGTTGAGGCCATCAAAATATACAGTGTGTGAGTGTAAACGGTAAGTGTATCTGTGTGCGGGTGTGAATGTAAGGGTATATGGTTTAATGTAAGTGTCTATGGTTTAATGTAAGTGTCTATGGCAAGTATAAGTGCTTATAAGTGTCATAGTGTGTGTGGTATAAGTGCTTAGTTATGTGTTGTTAGGTGTGTGTAGCAGCGTAATATATATATTCATATATATATATATATATATATTATATATATATATATATATTTATATATATATATATATATATATATATATATTATATATATATATATATATATAATATATATATATATATATATATATATATATATATATATATATATATATATATATATATTGATATATGTGAGAGAAAAACACTAACTCATAGTAGGAAGCATCCTATCAACTTGTAATATACACCAATCGATTCCTCATACCTTATAACCTAGGGGTAGACACCCATATTAGGGCTATTCTAGGCTCAGGGGAGACTAGAAAAGGCTTGAAAAAAGTGGCACTCAGTTGGCACTATGTGGCACTCACTTGGCACTATGTGGCACTCATTTGGCACTCATTTGGCACCACTTGGCACTCACTTTGGCACTCAACGGCCACTCACCTGATGGCAACTCATCTAATACTCAAGAAACACTTAAATAGAACATCCCTAGATACTTCTTACGGTGATTGGAAACCATCAAAACATCAAGTTATCGTGGGTCAAAATTGACCCATGGTATCTGCCAAGGGTCAGGCGAAATATCATGTTCAAACAAGGTTAAGACATCAAAAAAGGGCAAGTCCCTAAAAGGAGACAAAAAATTACCGTGAGAGTCAAAAATTGACCCATTGGACGACGCAAAGGGGATGTAGTGATGTTTGTAGTGAGTATAAGTGAAATGTTCAGTGCCTAAGGGAAATGTAAGAAGTGGTGTTATAGTGAATAAGTGTCATAGTGAATGTGTGCATAAGTGTAAGTAAGTGTGTGTGTGTGTGTGTGTGTGTGTGTGTGTGTGTGTGTAAGTGTAAATGTAAGTGTCTATGGGTAAATGTAAGTGTCATAGTGAATGTGTGTATAAGTGTCATAGTGAATGTGTGTATAAGTGTAAGTGTGTGTGTGTGTGTGACTGTGTAGCTTACTTACGTTATCGGGACAGTCATAGCGATACACACCTGCGTGACCGGGACAGCACGTGATTTGTCGGGACATTTTCACTGTCCCGATAAATCAATTTGTCTTTTTTCTTGAATATCTTAATGTTTTGTATTATATTCCTTCGAAAAAAAGGTATGTCCTGATTTATGATATTAAGGCGGTTTTCACACTTTTTTTGTGTGAAAAATTTATTTTTACACTTTCCATTTTATTTTTCGTTGGCTTCTTCCTGGCTCTGGGGAACGAGTAGGTATCGATAATATCTTTTTCTGCAATAAAATCGATATTGTAACCATCGATTACTGTTTCCTATTTTTTTTCTATAATAAAATCGATATTGT
>JABUQX010028778.1:20000-29328 GCA_015478945.1 Trachelipus rathkii | reverse complement strand
AAAAAATTATTTTATTCAAGTAATAAACTTAAAATGTAGAACAAATCTGGTAAAAAAAGAAAACTCCAAATTTAATTTGTGATCATTTTATACAATTAAATTTTTTAGTTTTTAAATACAAGTCTCTTCGTCTACTGTGAACTGGTATATAATACTGTGGGTAAATTCTCTACAATTTGAAATTTTGAAACGCAGCTAAATTATTATTATTTTTTTTTTCATTTTTATTTATCTATCTTATTTGTATTTTCTCGGTGGCTCGCTGCCTTCCGTAGAAGATGGTTTATTAATAGAAGAGTGCTCCTTATCGATGATATTGGCAGTGCGTATAAACTTATACAAGTTTAACTAAAACAGTTATCATTTTTGTCATTTGTGCTTACGCTCGATAAGAAATGCTCACCCAGTTTTAGCACGAATTTCATGCATAAACGAACGTTTGTTTACAAACAGTTTCTGAATCAGCCTGTATGTAATGGACCACGTAAGGTTTTGGAATAAACGGATAATAAAAAAATGTTTATATTACAATAATTGATCAAATTATTGTGATGGAGTTTTATCGATTTGAATCGAAATTTTAGATTTAAGTTAATTTTAATTTGAATGATAACATTCATCACCAAACGGACCTACAACCCTCCATCTTAGTTGTTTACAATTTTTTCAAAAACCGAGTTTTAATCGGCAAAGCCACGAGATATAGCCATTTAGCAACCTTACAGAATTTGAGGAAATTCCCCTTACTTTTGGCTGAGATTTATCTAAAGCTGCTTGTCCAGAACCTGAGTGCAAAATCCGACTCGGAAAACGGCTTCGAATGAACCAATTTACCATAACCAATTAGAAACAGGAAATTTGAGCACCTGGAAACGACCGAGCTCGCCCGTCGGCATCAGGCTGACACTTGATAAACAAATACTCTTATAACCTTATATGAAGTCATATTTTATGAAATGATGACGATATATTAGTTATCCTTATTCCCTTAATATAAAAATGTTAACTAAAATATTTATAAAAAATTGGAGCCATATCCGAATACATGTTGCATCTGTGTTTGTATAAAATTTGTTGTAGACAAAGTATTCTTCCGAGCAGCGCCCGATTATAACTGTCCGAAATTGCAGGAATTTAACAACCATGTTACGTTCACGTGACGTAGAGTGCAGCAAACTGGCGTCTCTTCGGAAACATGCATGTGCCCACGTGTGCCCGCCTGGTTCTGCAATCGGGAGCTGGTCTTGGAAAACGCAGGCTTAGTTATATGTCAAACACGAACGCAAAACTTCCACGCAATTTCTTTTCGTTTCGTAAGCACAAATGCAAAAACGAAACGGCTTAAAGCGTTTTTAATATCGATTAATATTATTCCCCCAATAGTTTGATCATATTATTCTTATTTGTTAATATATAAACCATTTGTTATTCTTTTGATTTATTTGTTTATTCCGAAATACCACGTTGGTCCTTACAACAGCTGTATTCAAAGATGTTTTATAAACAGATGTGTCGTTCATACCGGAAATTCCGTGCTAAAAAACGGCAGGTGAAGCATGCTTATCGAGCTTAAGCACAAATATGACAAAGCCAATAGAGATAACGGCTTTGTGTTTCAAAGTGATAAGTGTTTTTGTGAAGATTTTTTATTTATTAAAACTTTATTTATTGTTAGGTTAGCAATTCATAATTCCAACCTTACCATAGACTAGGCCTGTGCCGTTAAACTCCATAGGGCCAAGGATTTTTATTACTCTAGGTCCAACTATGGCGTAATCGTGAGGCGAATAAAAGAATGCGGGATGATCGATGATGGTAATACCAGGGTCTAGGCCTACGTAGCCCTATGTTATAGAAAGTGAAACTTGTCCATTGTCCTCTGAGTCGTGCTGAAAGTACTAAGCATAGTTCTATGAATGCAGGGAGAAAAATTTAATATCACAAAACAAATATTACCGATGCTCGAGGAAAACCTTAGGATATTTTTTAATGACCACCACAACCTTTCCAAGGTAAACCCCTTAATATGATTGCGTAATGGAAAATAACTCCCTTCTTGGGCTTTGATTAATTCCAAAAGAGAATTGGGGTAATTGTCCTAGTACTTGGTGGGACTCCAGTTCACGTACATAGTATATTCAAAATTATTAACAACATTTCATTTTACTAAACAACATGTCTTTTAGGGATGAGTTGCCCGGAGTTTTTTGTTTTTACGCATTTGCGAAAAACCGGTTCACTTTTTCACGGAAACGGTAAATCCGAAAGGCTCTGAAAATCATAACAATTCGGCTTTTTTCCGTCGTGTGAGCGGAGTAATGAATCACTCGTTAAAATGCAGTTTCCAGTTATCGATTACATCATTATCGATATTATTTTTATAATCGATTTTTCACTAATTTCGAGGAATCGATATATATAGACATAGTGTACGTAAATAGTATCAAAGAAATAAAAAAAATTTTTGTAATAAACCATATTGTGCGTAACAATCAATAAAAAAAAAGTACGAAATAACTATCACACCAAATACGAAATTTGACCACACACACACACGACACACACACACACAACGATTCATTAATATACTTTTATATATATATATAGTATAATAATATAGTATATATATATATATAAATATTACAATCATACCTATTATATATATATATATAATATCATAATACTATATATACTTAATTTATATTAAATACTAACTATATATAATTATTATACTATATTATACTATCTATCAGTCCCTCACTTAGCTAAGTAGCGGGCGCTATACTATATATCTTCGTCTAAAATACTGATAATCTACTTATCCGATTCTTGCATATATATATATATATATAATATTATATATATATATATATATTAATCGTGCGCTCACAACACCATCAATAATCACACGAGATTCTCCATCGACATCCCAAGAAAGCACACTTGATGAAATACATTCTACGAACATACCAGAAACAAGCATTATATAATATATATAATATATTATATATATAATATATAGACCCAATTAGGGGCTCGAGTCGACGGGGAACAGATGGCGGGACGATTTTTCAATACCACCGTAGGGCGAGGGGACGGAAGAAACCCCGGCGACAACCCAAATACCACAAGCAGCGGTGGCCGATTCCGGGGACACCCATCCCTAAGAGGGGGGAATAAGTCCTACCCTTTCTTTCCGCGCGAAGGACCGAGAAGGACCCGACTCCTGCCATCGTGGGCCGGATCTACCCTTGAGGGTACCCATTAGTTTTTTTTTTTGTTTAAAAATTTTTTTTAAACGCTAATTGGGTACCCAAGGATAGCAACCGCCCGGGATAGCAGAACTGTACGGATGGTACTCTCGGCCCTTCCGCCAACGATGTAGGCGACTACCGAATAAAGCACAGGCGTAAGACTATTTCCCCCCCTCTGCACAGTGAAACTGTAGCTAGGCCTCTCCACGGAACCCCACTGCTCCCTTAAGTATGTTGGGTGAGCATGAAGCAACTCGCCCAAACACGGCCTCATAATCATCCGGTCGTCGCCACGGCTGGTTTTCCTCCCGCCCACCCTCCCCTACGGGGTATGAAAACGTTCCCCCCCATCTGTTCCCCGTCGGGCTCGAGCCTCCTAATGGGCCGTGAATATTGTCTATACTAGAACCCTTATATATTATAGTATATAATATAATATATTATAGTAGCTCCGATATATACGAATACCCAATCACAGTTATAGGTAGATACAATCCACATTTCAATGAACTATATATACGCCCACATATTACACTTTGCACGTCGAACTAAATATTATAATATACTATATATATATATATATTAGTGGTGCCACCGATACCAAATTTGAAGCCGATACCATACCGATAGCAATACTCGCAATTTTTTTCACTGCGGCATTTACCGATACCGTACCAAAAATTTTTGCCGACCCGGATACCGATGACCGATACTTTTTCCCTATATGGCCCTAATAGTAATATATATAATACTATATAATATATTATAATATATATAATATAATATATATATATATATATATATAATTATATTATATATATATATATATGATATATTATATATATATATAGTATATCAGTTGGCCGACGTACTGGAAGAATACACTTTTGGGTAGGCAGAGTTTATTATCATATATATATAATATATTATATATATAATATATATATAAATATAATATATATAGTATATATATATATATTATATTATATATTATATTTATATATATAATATATTATTTATATATAGCTAAACGAAAAACATCGGAAAACATATTTTAATAATCTATATACGTAAAACCTATTTTATTTGTATGATAGCTTTGTTTTATTATTTCACCAAATACTTATTTTAACATCACATTCCAATTGCAAGTCATTTCTATAGGCCTATCATTTTTTTTAAAATAGAGGGCTCGTTTGATAGAAGTTTTAAAGCGTTTTTTCAATTTAATACTAAATCTACACTTAACTCCATTATGCATTATTTCACTTAATATTAGTATAAAATGCTAAATACCACTTAAATAAGTTATATAAAATTAATATTCAATATCAGAACAATCAAACATTCGATACAAAAATTTCAAAGAAACTGCCACAAGCCACATTATAGAAACATCGATATAAACATATCGTACATATTTTACGGGAAGATCGGAGAACGAAGATTCATATATATTATCGGATTATGTAAGGTTAGGACAGACTAGCCCGTCCATTATAAGTGACGTAGGGAAATGACGTCATTCGTCCGCGTGGTTAAAGCAATTTTACTATTTAGATCAAGAGTAGTGACTTAGCCAAGAATTTCTAACATGAATGTTCAATTTATTATACTTTATTATTGTGTTGGTTTTCTTTTTAATTGTATGATGCAAAATAGCTTCTTTTTTAACTTTTAATATAAAAATTTTTTAATAATTTAGTTAACTTTTACACTGTTGTTATTTAATTTCAATTATTAAAAACCTAAAAAATATTGGGATTGGGTAGGAGCTACCTAACCGGCCTACCCTATATATACGCCCCTGTATATTATATATATATATATATAATATATTATATATATATAATATATATATAATATATATATATTATTATATAATATATATAATTATATTATATATATAATATATATATATCTATATATATCTAATGATGCAGATAACATCAGCCAGCATCCGCACATTATGTAAGCATCGAATCGGCGATATCCGCATCCGCGCTTTTCCCTGCGGGATGTTGGGCGGATATTTATTGTCGAGAATTTGATAAAGAATTTTATATAAAAATATTAGATGAATCTCAACGCAAATTAAAAATGAGAGAAATGGACTCGATTAACTGATATAAAAAATAGGAATACTAGAATCAATCACATCTGAAGAATTCATAAGTAAATCTTGTAGTCAAACATACAAGCACGACATTGAAATTATTATGCCAAAAAAAATCAGCGCCTATAGCTTCTGTCTCATTGTAATACCATGTAATCGTCAACGCATAAGGAAGAATTTTTGAACCATCTTCAAATGGAAAATGATGACGGTTTTTTTTTTAAAAAGACATGAAGATCGTTCATAAAACTAGAGCTAAAAAATACGCTTTATTTAGATCTGTGGAATTAATGATGCATACTATTGCAACTGTACTTAGATACCCCGTGTTAAAGGGCAAGTTTTTTTTGTAACACAGTATTAGAAACAAGTTAAATCGTCACCTTGGTTGCCAGTTGAAAACTTCAGATCCGAATATGTCTATTAATTCGGCCAGCCCATTAAAAGGAAGTAAACGAAATCTAACAGATACCAACATCTTCTACAAGTAAATCATAACAGATTCTACTGGAGATAAGAAATTTCTACAGTCCAGTCAGTAATGGAGAAACACAACGCATTACCAAAAAGATGTAGTGCAAGATGCATTTGAAAAAACTATCACCACAGAAAAACGACTAGATGTGATATTTTCCCCCAAGGTGGTTGGTGGAGAAAATTTAAAGCAAAATGTTTTACCCACGCTTGAGTAAACTTGGCAAGGAATACTTGCCTGTCCTCCAAACTAGTGTTCCAAGGACGAGAGTATGTATCAATGGTTGGGCGCTAATATATGACTGAAACGATAAAAGACTCTCATGGCAGAAAAAGGCGAATAATTGATGTTCTCAAAGCACAAACCTTTCGGATATTTACATTCAATTAACTAGTGCAAAAAGTATTATAACCTTTGTTAAAATCTCGTTTCAGTTAAGGCGCGAGATGGGGTTAAGTCGGAGATGGGGGAAAGGGCTGGGTGGGTGCATTTGAGTTGGGTCCCCGTCTCGCAACCTAGACGTAACAATTACATAATAGAGGTGGCTAAAAACTCGAAAATGTATTTGGCATATATATGATATAGTATATATAGATATATATATATATAACTATATAATATATATATATATATATATTATATATATATATATATATATGTATAATATATATATACCGAACATTAACTCCAAAACGTAGTGTAAAAGCTTGGGACACTCTGTATCTCAACAGACATCCATCCCGGCGGATTTTAAAGACTCAAAAATCATTCGCTATCCCGGATACTTGCTCATGGATGCGAAAAGAAATGAGACTGATTGCATCCACTATATATATATATATATAATATAATTATATTTATATATATATATATATATTATATATATTATATTATATTAATATATGTATAGTATATATAGTATATATATATATATATATTTATATATAATATTATATATATATATATATATATAATATAATATAGTATGATATATGCGGTCCCTCACTCTATATATATACCTACTTCTGTGATGTGGTTAAGTAATATTAGTCTCCGCGGAGTCTCATACGCTCTAGGCATACACTCTCCTGAGCCACTCATTGCTGTACATTGCTTTCAGTTACTGTTTCTCTCTCGTTATTTTAACTGTGGCACTGCGGCGATCAGCTCCGACCGCTGCGAGTGTACGCTCGTGCTTTGTCTGAACGCAATAATTGTGCTGGCTTTAGCGCGGAGTTCTTCTTCATCACGTTTAGTTAAACATATAAAAATAGTTTGTTAAAAATTACTTATATCAGTTGGCGACTCTTTAGTAACTTTTACTTACTCGAGCTCCTCTCTCTCGTCTCTCTTCTCCGTCTCTCTCTCTATATATATATAGATATATATAATATATATATATATATATATAATTATATATATTAATATATATATATATAATATATATATATATATATATATATATATATATTATATCTATATATATTTAATCTATATATATATATAGTTATTGCGATTAGTATCTAACCCTTCCTTCCACAAAAATAAATCGTGGATCGGTCATATCCGCCCATCTTGAAGTTTTATCCCTATGCAACGAATTCTCGCCTCGATCCCTATTGATTTATCAAAAGGTAATCTTATGAGATCCAAAAGCAACTGTGCACTTTTCATGATGCAGGCTTAGAGACCCTGCATCTATATAGCTAGAGTTCTCACGCATATGACACAATCTCCGCTAGTACCGATATTCTCATGAGCGGTGCCATATTTGACACTCTCACTCGTGCCAACTAACTTGCGTGCTCACATTTTTTAATGGCTCTCTAGGGAAGACGTATACTAGTAAATTCATTACTTCCGTGCTCATGCCATTCGGCGCACGCTGTCTTCATCGCTTCTCTGCAATTAATTGCCTTACTTCAATTTTGTCAGTGTACTCATTCTGTGTGTGATTTTAGTTATGTAATATTCTTCAAGTTCATTGACCCATTTTTATCAAAAAAAATAACAGAGAAGTTTCTATCGTCTATGGCATTCCTAATTCTACTATATGTATGTGATTCGCTCTCAACTGATAAGTATCGATCGTTTCTCTGCAAGTCATAATAAATCCGTTGCGCTGATAGACACAGATATGGTCACGCCCACTGAGTATAGGAATAGTCGCCTCGGATTAGTAAGGTATATAATATATATACTTCTATATATATATATATATTAATATATATATATATGATATATAACGATTGTATCGAGCTCCTCCTTCTATACTCGTATATATAATATATATTATATAATATTATATAATATATATAAAGCCGTTTTCGTTTTTATATCTGGCTTACGTAGAAAGTAAGAAGATGCGCCATATACATCGTCTCTCCGAGGCTTCGCGTATATCGTATATCAGATGTCAAACGAAACCTTGCTTACGGAAAAATTGTAAGAAAATGCTTGTCCACGACGTAAGAATTTCATCAAATTCCTGTAAGGTTTGCTATTTGAGCTATTTTTCCCGTGCTAGCCGAAATTTAAGTAGCCTTCTTAGGAAAATAATGACTGCTCTTAAAACAAACAGAAGCTAATGCTCTCCGGTTCTCAGTCTACCGGTCCACCTCGATAAACTGGAGTTTCTGCAATGTTTCGCGCCTCGAGTGGTAGCCGTGCTTCTCGTGCAATATGGTGGACCTCCTTGCCTGCTAATACTATTATTTCCATTCATATAATTCAGCTTTAAATCTAATTTTCTTCCAATCTGAGTCGCTGTATAAATCCATCAGCCTACGTAGTATTACATGTAGTTGATTTATCTGTATATATAAACCATATGTTATTTTTTATTGTCTGACTGCGTCTCTCACATACCAAAACCACGTATACCTCCTCATCCACGATAGCTGATTCAATTGTGTAATTGATACAAAAGTAGCCCCTAGCGCTCGCCCGCTCTCATATATGCGCGTTCTTGACCTTTTCTCATCGCAACGCTCTCCTGTGTCATCGTAGTCGTATTAACTTCTTTATTCGTTTCGTGCCTACAAATGGGACGTAAAAACTCGTCATGAACGCAGCAGTTTCTTCTGTATCGAGCGTAAGACAGAAATGTGTTGACAAACAACGGATAAACTCTGTTGATTGGTTTCTAAATTTGACATAGCAAGGTAGCATATACCTAAAACTTTCATTCTATCGTAAACGCTTCCCTCTTTATTTATTACTCCACCGTACATGTACGTATTAAAACTAGATATTAACTAAAAAGAGCAAATATCTCAGTCCTCATAGTAAAGTATTCGTGGGCTGCTATTTTTTTGCAATCCATTAATACTCTACATTTACTTAGGACTAATTTCTTTATTTCTATTCTCCCTTTAATATAAAATTGCGCGATACTAAGCGGTCCCGCATACACAAGCACGTGGGGGCCTATTTGTTCTTGATTGAAGTTTTCCATGAAGAAATTCACTCCTTTCTCCGGTA
>JABUQX010028778.1:0-15000 GCA_015478945.1 Trachelipus rathkii | reverse complement strand
CTTTCCGAATATGGAAATAGTATTAATATTCACTTTATTTATACCAGCATAGAGGAAAAAGCAAGGGTGGTGGTGTGGCGCTTTATATTAAAGCAATATTCAATCTGTATTAATGACTGACTTTAAAACTAATCATTATATTGAATCGGTGTGGTAGATATCCTTATGTTCAATACAATAAATCATATAGAATAGGGCCATTCAAGAATTAGACGCGGAAATTGTGAAGGAAATTGAGACAGCATGCCACAGTAAAGAAAAAGGTATATGACTATAGTCATAATGTGTGATGTATTTTCCCAGCATTCAATGGTCATTCCTTGGTTTAATACGGACCATGAGTACTTATTTATAAAGTGTATACTAGATAATTTTTACCCAGATGGTCCCATGAACCCATAAGACACAATGCACTATTAGTCTTAATATTAACTAACAATGAAATAGGTGGGATGAGATTAGGAGTGTGAGGAGAAATTTAGGACTTGTTACCATAATCATAATTTAGATTTAATATGAATGTGAAATTATCTTTGCCCAAATTGCAAGCTAATAAGGAAAAAATCTTAGATTTGAAATGGCATTTTACCAAATTTGAGACATGCTTAGTATAACTGACCGGGATAAAGAGTTTAAAGACCCAAAACGGTTTTATATGGGAACATTAAGCAAATTTTAATGAATATTCAGTTAGTATGTTTTAAAGATAAACCATTAGGGTGGCAAAGAAAAAACCTGTTTTTTGGAATAGAGAGATAAGAGATAAAATCAATGAAAAGCATAGATGTTTTAAATATTCAAGGGTAGTAATAGGGAAGATTGCATTTGAGAACACACACAAGAGATGCCTTGTTCTCTCATGAAAATGTTGTGAATATCGGAACTCAAGATCATTCGTTGTGGTACCTTCCTTTACTTTCAGCCAGTATCTGTTTTGTGGAAACTCCTTGCCTGCTTTTATTTTCCCCGCAATATTCAATCTTCCTCTATTTTAAGTACTGTGTCTGCGCCCACCTGAGGGATTGCGTTAGAGGGACAGGGTGGGTTTACTTTTAATTTATTTTAATTTCTTTGTTTTCTTTATATAATTTTTTATTATATTTATTATTTTTGCCCCCCCTTGGTATGAAAATGGGCCTGCTGTGAAGTGGTGGTTCGGTATATAAAAAAAAAATATGGTAGTAGGATTGTAAGTATATATGATCAGCAGTGAATAAATTTTATAAATATTACTTTTATTATAAGTTTTTTAAAAAAAAACAATATCAGTTACCATGTGTTGGTAGATTGAAATGCTTCCTGAATGAAAATTATCTTCCGGTTCAGAAGTTGGCACAGTTTTCCCTGCTTCATGATGATACTTGTGCAAATTTAGACTTGATAATACTTTTGTAAAATATGAAAAATGCAAAACACCACAAGAAGTATATAGATCTTTGTTTATGGAAAAGATAAATCTTTTACAGTTACAAAACTACAATATCAGTTTTATGGATGGCTCCAAAATGGATATTGTTGCTTGGATATGCATTTTTGGGTATAATGACAGGTGTCTTCAGTATCTATTACCACGGTATAGTCTGGGTATTTACAGCAGAGGCATATGCAATAGCTATAGTACGTTAGATCTTTTATTCATTTTCATTCTCATTCCACACTTATAAATTTGGCTAATCCTTATCTGATTTCTTATTCCCAGTGTTGCATGCTTTAAACTATTCTACAAACAATTATATTAAGATCAAGAATCTTATGATTACATTGAATTGCGCCAGAAATTTCGTTTATTAATATGCATTCCAGGCGTTGCACTGATGCCCGACCGAACAAAAAAAACCACCCACGGTTTCAAAAAAGCCCACTTGAAAAAACCCGCTATTTTGCCCACTTGGGTTTTTTTCAAATGTTTCAGAATAGCTTGCATGTAAAAATAGTTTAAAACAAAATGAAGAATATTAGGAAATTTTTACTCTTTTACTTAGTGAAATGTTTGATATAAGACATTTTATTTTTATTTGTTGAAAGAAATTTATATTTATATATATATATATATATATATATATAATATTATATATATATATATATAATATATATATATATATATATATATATATATATATTATATTATATATATATATTCAATATTTTTTCCAAAAAAAAATCCACTGAAAAGAACCCACTATTTTGCCCACTTGGGTTTTTCAATTTTTTTTTCTTATTTAAAATATATATATAAATATACCGGTATATATTATATATTAATAAATCATATATATATATATATATATATATATATATATATATATAATATATATTATATATATATTATATATATATATATATATATATACTATAATTATATTATATATATACTATATATATATAATGTAAAATATGAAAAACAAAAATTGAAAATATAGAAGTTTATTACTCTTTTACTTAGTGAGAATATTTATAAGCTCATTTTTAATGCATTATGCTTGAAAAGAATATATAGCTATATATATATATACTATATAATATATATATATATATATATAATATATATATATATATATATATATATTATATATATATATATATATATATATATATTATATATATATATATATATTATATATATGTGAGCCGTGTCCAAAAGTGGACCTGCTAGAATTTCTTCGAGATAGTGAGGAGTAACCAGGTCTTAAGTTTGTATCGATTCAACAAATACTTCAATCAACACTTAAAAATGACGACCTTGTTAGCAGTAAAAAAAAACTGTATATTTTTTGGTCCAAAATTCTTTTTGTGCAGTTGTCATTTTAATGGTATATTTAGACAAATCTTTTGAGTTTTTGATGTGTCAGATACAGATAACCATGTTTTCATTGTTGAATGTCTTGCAGCCATCGAAATTAGATGAATCCCTTTCTTCTACTTCTGCTAAGATCCAATACTTTGCACGTGCTGTATCAGTACTTGAGTCACTAATTTGCCAATGATACAGAGAAGCGCTTGCACGCATGGTTTTCCGACCATTTTTAAATTTTTCGAATTAATCCTGATTTTGAACCTCTGAATATTTACATTTTTACTTTGGCTGGATGCCTTAGACATTCAGAACTCAGTCCATGCATTCCGAGTTTTCTTCGCTGGATCAAGAGTCTTTGTCGATTACTGTTATAATCAGAACCTCATTAATAACTGTCACGTAACTCAAAACAGAACAATTAAATTTAATATTAAATTGCAGTTATTGCTGAAAAGGAAAGGAAAAATGAAAAAAACCAATTTTCCCCAGTTTTTTCCGGGTTTTAGATGAAAAAACCCGAAAAACCCCGGGCCCACTGGGCTTTTTCAAAAAAAGTGTTTTTTTTGCCAACCCTGATTCCAGGGCATGTGGGAATTGACCAGCATGATAAGAGTTGATAAAGTGGCCAAAGAATCTGCTGTTCTTGGAATGCCAGTTGATATAAACATTTCATTATCATAATTCAAACGATTGAAATAATCAACTATAAACTTATTCAGCCTTTCAAAGGCAGTGGAACAGGTGTAGGAGATTGCTACCAGCTATTAAACTATTGATTCAGGATTGGAGCTATACACACAAATTAAAGAGAAGGGAACAAATAGTCTTGTCACATTTACGCCTTGGAGCACCTTTATTTGAAAACCTACATTATTTTGAAAAATCATTTTTGAAATTGTGTTCAACATGTAATGTTAAAGTAAGTGTTCTGCATGTCTTTATGACTTGCCCATTATTTCATCAACATGGAATATATTTGAGACTGAAGTGTCAAGAATTGAAGTTATTTGATATAAATACTTTACTCATATATATATGTTTCCTGGGAATTATATAGCTACTTCATTTTTTGAGGGAGAGTAAAATATTCTCCACTATATAAAATTGCATAATTGGTTTAACATTTATCTTTCACAAGTGTAAATTTCTCTATACATTCCTGTTTTGAATACCTGTCTCAGCAGTTTTATGGAAGATTGAAAAACAAGAGTTTTTTTTTTTATCAGTTGTGTTAAATTTATTAATATTGTGATTAATATATTGTAATACAGTGATTAATAGTAGTTAATATATGAAACTATAATTATGGCATAAAGAAGCATGGCTTTGTTAATTTATAATGATAGATTTAGTGATTTCAAAAGTGAAGTGTTTAATGTAATTCAGTGAAAATTTTTCCTCTATATATAAATGAATTGATTAACATAGTTTTGCGCGTGCCAATGTCCAAGTAGATGAGGAGCACAAAAAATTCATCAAGGTAAGGTTGTATTTCCCCCTATGGTCATGGGTCCCCTGGTGCCCTCCATGGTCATAGTCTCGTGGAGGATTTTATGAACCTAGACTTAGGTTTGGCTGAGACGGATAAAAGAAAGAGAAATAGCTTCACTGAGTACCTACAGCGTTATTGGGAATAAAACTAATAAACATATGCCTTTCACTGACACTTTTGAGGGCCCCTCTACAAGCATTGGCCTACAGGATAGACCTTCTCTTAATTCTATAGTGCTGGTTCCTGACTGAGAATACAGTGATTTTAATGAAATCTGATAATTGTGCTATATTTAATAATCCTAAACGGACTGCCACCCTTTTAAATGAATTTCCTTTTGGGAAATATATTATTGAAAACTCGCCCTGCATGTTGGGAAGGGATGTGAGTTTTCGGTTTGAGATCTCTGATTTGAGCAAACTGGAGTTAGATTTTCCGCACATTACTAAATTGGGATCCTACCTCATCAGATGTTGGGTACCTAAATCTGGTGGTGCGGCCTCTCATCTCATCCAATATGGGAAAATTGGTCCAGTTGATGCAGTGGCTCTTTTAGATGAATAGAAAGACACTATCAAACTGTTGGGTACTGATTCCTCCTACATCCTTGATGCTACCAGGATTATGGCTTTGGACAGTTCTGTTGAACATTCATGTGTTCTAACCTTACAACTGAAGCTCAAATTTCAGGGTCCCTTGCCTGAAAGAGTGTTCATTGACTATTCTAGCCATAAGGTATACCCTTGGATATACCCTGTTATGAGATGCTATAGCTAACTGTTGGCAATACAGTCATGAGTCCTTGACTTGTAAGGTTTTGTCCCACTGTGCTCTTCGCAGTGATTTTCATAAATCTCCTGCTTGTCATAATTCCCCATACTGTTCATGTGTGGTAGTGGTGTCCACTCCTTGAATGACAAGAACTGCCTGGTATATCACAAGGCTATTCAAATAACGAAGGATTTCCATGGTGTGAGTTTGGGGCTGATAGTTCGCTTACCCAGGCTGCAAAAACTGAATCTGTTAAGGGTTTTAAGACCTTTCTGTAATAGTTGTGAAGATGGATGTCACCCCCGATTTTTATAAAAATCACAGGATATACTCTAAAAAAAATAGTAATGAAGAATAATGAAAACGAAAAAGGGTGCTCTCTTTAGGAAAAAAAGTTACAGGATTTCAAAGTTATTAAAATTCCCATAGACATTTCATTTTTGATCCATCCAGGTTAGGCCTCATTTCGGCCCTTTAGTTCAGGTTATGATAAGCTTTGTTAGGTATACACAGAGAAAATCTATGTATACTTAACAAATGTTATCATAACACTGAAACTAGGATGGCCCTAAAACGAGCACAAGGCTCACTAATTTTTTTTTTTACAAGAAAGTCATGTTGAAAGTTTGCTTCTTTGTGTAAATTTTTTTCCTAAAGACTTAAATAATTTTCGTTTTTTTTTTAAGGTTCATTATTATTTTTTTTAGAGTATCCTGTGATTTTTAATTTTTTTTATTTTTTTTTTTTTTTTAATAAAATCCTACTGGATTTTAATAACTGTTTGTTTTTAACTTTATTTTTACCTTAAAGTTTTAACCTTTTTTCGTTTTCATTATTCTTCATTACTATTTTTTTAGAGTAGTTATATCCTGTGATTTTTTTAAAAATCGTGGGTGACACCCCTGTGCACTACTAATACCAACCTTTACTCAACCTACTCCTTTGGATATGATAGCTTTTCCCCGGCATGTGCAGGGTGTAAATTTCCCTAATCTTCCTATTAGTAGAACTTATGCTGCTGTCCTGGGTGAGATGACTGATGTGGATGATGATGATCTGCCAGATGAGCCTGTTTTGGTGAGGCCTGGCAAGCATTTCCCTTCTTAACCACTGCCTCTTCCTCATTAATCGTTGCCTGTTGGTGTCCCTGATATGTCTTTTGCTCTCCTTGTCCACTGCCTATCAACCCTATCATCAATGGATTCCTTCCTCAAAGGGAAGAGGTCAGAAAACAGAGGCTTTATCATCCTCTTGTTCTTGACTGCTTGGATTATATATACGGTATATATATACTTGTTCAACTTGTAATTATTTTTCGAAGACATATTTCCATTATCTACTAATATAGCCAGTGAACATCTTCCTTAGCGGTACTGTCTTACTTTATGAAAAAATGTAAGAGAAGCATTAAATGCAGAGAGAAAGCTGAAATTTTTGTTTTGTTTGAACTCGAAGCTTTCAGTAATTTATTTCAACTCTTGCTTATGCTATCAACTGTAGCTATATTAAATTAAATATTAGTGATTTTCCTTCTTTGAAAAAGAAAGACTGGTTGAAAAGGTTGTTGTTTTCTTGTAGAGAAATCAATGTATGCAGTAAATTTTTTATGCGAATTCAATTGGCAAAGCAGGGGCATGCGTTGCTGGCCCTCAAATGTATGTTTCACATTCATTTCACAAATATTAATTATTTACATTTTTGTGACATTTAAAACAAATATGTTCCTATTCACATTTGTGATTTAGAAAAATTATTCACATAAAATTAACTAAACATTGAATTTATTGGTAGATGAGATTAGAGTTCGAGGAGAAATTTTAAGAAATTAGTGACATATCAATATAATTAGATTTAACGATGAATGTGGATATTCTGGGCCCAAACTGCAAGTTATAAGGAAAAGATCTTAGATTTCCAAAAATGGTGATTTTACCAAATTTCGAGGCATGCTTAGTATAGTTGACTGGGATAAGGAGTTTAAAGACTAAAATTGTTTTATCCTGTTAGAATACTTTAAGCAAATTTTGCGGAATATTTAGTCTGTTTTAAAGATTTACCCATTTAGGTGTTAAAGAGAAAACCCTTTTGGCAGAATGGAGAGATGAGAGAGAAAATCAAAGAAAAGTGTAGATGTTCTAAATTATTCAAGTGTCGTAGTACTTAGGAGGAAGATTTTGAAAATTATAGGAAAATTAGAAATGAACTTAACCAGTCAATAAGAAAGGTAAAGAGAGTGTCAGAAATTAATATAGCAACAAATAGTAATAAGGACCCCAAAAAGCTTTTAGCTTTTATAAATTTAAAAGTAAGAATAGGACAATTGGTCCAATTAAAATTGATGAAAATTTAGTAAGTTCAGATAAGGAGTTGGCTAACATTTTCAGTGCTTATTTTGCATCAATGTTTACTGGGGAAAAATTGTATAATAGTTTATAGAATAATAGTTCTGGAATGCATGTAACAAATAGACTTATGGAATTTAAAATTTAGGTAAACGAAATTATATCTTTACTGGATCATATCAACCCAAGTCAAGCTGTAGGTCCTGATGGTATATATGGTAGAATTCTAAAGTAAAACTCTAAATTGTAAAGGCTCTGTATTTGAATTTTGAATGAATTATAACATTTGGTGAGGTACCAGAAAACTGGAAAATAGCATATGATATGCCTACTTAGAAGAAAGGTAGTAAGGAAGATTTTGGAAATTATAGACCAGTTACCTTAACATCTCTGGTTACAAAAGTTTTGGAAAAGTTGCTAAAGGTCATATAGGGAAATATTTGGATGATAAGATAATGTATGACTCCCAGTATAGTTTTAGAAAGAGTAGATCATATCGGACATACCTTTTTAGAATTTGTGAAATATTACTGACTGCAACTGACTGAGGTGATTCGTTAACTATTTATATATTAGAACTTTCAGCAGAAGGCCTTTGAATAAGATTCCCCACATAGGCTGATGCAAAAGTTATTTTAATGCAGTGTTAGTGGATGGTAACACTGGTTTTAATTAAAGATGGTGTGGAAAAGGAGGCAATGTGTACTACTAAATGTAGATAAGTTATCATTAGAAAGTGTGAAGAGTGGTGTCCCACATTGTTCAATGCTGAGGCCACTAGTGTTCACCAAATGTATATATATACGATATATAAATGATTTAGATGAGGGTCTTAAATGTATCTATATATATATATATATATATTATATATATATATATATATAATATTATATATATATATATATATTATACATATTTCTATATATAAAACTAGCAATATATATATCTTGCCGTTTATAATTTAAATATATTAAATGCATTTAGACGAGGTTCTTTAAATGTAAGTTTCTTAACGTTTGCAGATATATCAAAAATGGTTACCCCAGTTAAAGGAATCAATGATGGATGTTTAAAGATTTAAAATGTTCTTGATAAATTTTGAGTGGGCAGATATGAATTTCAATAACGAAAAGTTGTGAGCTTTTTTAACCTATGTTATACTCAAATAAATGATATAGTGTCGGGTGGGGTGACGTGGACCACTTTAGGTATAACTTCGTCTCCCGACTTTCCCCTAATGCCATTATTGGATTTTTTTTTTTTTAAATTCAGGGGTAATAGTAGATAGAAAACAAATAATAAAACAGAGAATGTAATTTTTTAATAAAATGAGTAAAGTTTTTAATAAAGCTCTTCAGCCTGACCGTGGGAGGCGTGAATCGGACACCATTGAGGGGTGAAATCGGACCATCTGTTTAAATTCCTCCTTTACATATAAATTCAATCTTATTGTTTTATCTTTACCTTAATTTAAATAAGTATTTATCATCATTAAAATAAGTTGTAATAAGATAATAAAAATGACTAAAATAATATCTAAAATAAAGGAATAAAAATAAGGTGGTCCGATTCACCTCTCTCTCCGCTCAAAATTTTAACTTTTTGAAATTCGTTTTTTTTTTAATTTCTTTCTATTTTTATTTTGAACTTGATATAAGTAATTTTCTATATAATTAAAATTAATTATACATATAAATGTCAATAAAAATGTCAATAAAAATACGAAAAACAATGGTGGTCCGCTTCACCCCATCATCAATTTACGGGGCAGGGTGAATCGGACCTCATAATTAAATCGATCTACTGTTTGCGATCAAAAAAATTTACTTTGCCAGTTGTTAAAGCTAACATACTCGAGTGTATCCACTGAAAAATAATTAAATCGATCCAAAATTTTTCATTTCTATAACGAAAGTAAAAAAACTCACATGATTTCAAAAGTGAAATTCATATTGAAGGACATCTTTGTACCCTAATTTCTCTAAACCATTTTTTAAAATATAAAAACTTTCTAGAATTAATATGAATTCTAAATTAAAACTTGTAGTACTACCGCGTGGCTATTAAATGAGCAAAAAAAAAAAAAAATTTTTTAATAATTTTTATTTTATTTAGAGTGGACCGAATCACCCCTCCTAAAGAGGCGGCCGGTCACCCCGCCCGATGCTTTAATGAAAACAAAAATTGCTTGAGTCTGTGGACCAGTAAAAAGATTTAGGTGTGATTATAAACAGTAAACTGAAAGTGGCTAATCAGTGTTGGAAGCAAGGAATAAAAGCTAATAAGATGCTAGGTGTAATAAATTGCAATGTCATTACAAGATTGAAGAATACAAGAGCAATGAAGTTACGGTATATATAAGTAAGCTCTATAATAGCTATGGTCTACCAGTATTAGAGTATTGTGCACAAAGTTTGGGCCCCTTCTTGTAAGAAACATGGATATTCTGGGGCAGAGCTGCAACTAGAGCAAAAAGCGGATGATTTCTGTATTTTGAGGATAAGAGCTAGGAGGAGAGGCTGAAGGAGTTAGACATGTTTTCTGTAGAAAGGCGATTAATTTCTTAAAAGGAGAACCATGATACAAGTCTACAAAATATTATGTAAACATCTATAATAAATACTATAGACTATAAATTCTTTTAGTATAGTTCACAGAATGGGGAGAACAGGGGACCACAATAGGAACACAAAATGAAGCAAGTCATGCCATCTTTATTGATGGAAACCACATTTAAATTCAGTAACAGGGTGTTAAATTTTTGGGATGGTTTGCTACTTGGAGGTTGTTGAGTGTGACTCACTTGCAACATAAAAGAAGATTGGATATTTATATACCTATATGAATGGTTTGGCATCATATAGTATATATTTTGACTAAGCCAGACTGGGAGGTTTTTAGTTAGTTAAGGTAAAAAACTACCTGCTGTAACTACCAGAACAATAAACGTATTAAAGCTTGTTGTGTAATGTTAGCAATGTACCTTAGCTATAGTTTTTCTTTTTGGTAGTAACCTAGGTGTATATATTATATTAACCTTTGTATAGGATATTGACAAATCCTTAGGGTGCAGTGTAGGTGTGCATGTTGTATGGGCGCCCATTGTGTTTGATCAATATTTACTTTTACTGGGACAGCCTTGATAGGGCCACATGTTGCTTCATATTACTGTCTCTTATTTCCTATATTTCTATTTGCATTTGTGAAATATTGGAAAATTAAATATATTCTTGTCTAACTTAGTTAGCATGTACCATACTTTACTATAGTTTTTACTTTTGGTAGTAGGGGAGTCGCTGTATATATTAGCCTTTACTTTGTGGTAGGATTTAAACAATCTCAAAGAAAATATTAGATATGGTATGGGTTTTGGCATGTCTGGATAAGCATGAATTGTGGATTTAGGCCAACTTACTTTAGTTTGACTGGGACAGTCTTGAGTGCAAGTTGTTGCAATCTGGCTCAGTTTTGTTTAGTTAGTTTTGCAGATTGATGGCTTCAATTCACTACAAAAATTCAATGTAATAGGGCTAGAAATGTTCATTTTTGAGTGTGAAAATTATCGATGTGTTATATTTATTTTCAACACACTTTATTTTGATATCAACATTTGTAATAACACAGTTTTAGTGTTTTGTGAGTTTCATAAAAATTTATGAAGATAAGTTCTCGCTTTCAATTAGCTATATTGAATATTAATTTATTAAAATAATTGAAAATACAGTAAATTGTGCAATTTTAAATTTTTAAAAAACAATAATCATAGAATTAGGCAACTTCAGTAACAACTTGAATATAGGTACTTAAGAAGGAGCTTATTAAAGTATCTATTGGATGCTGGAAATTATTTAGCTTTTAACTTTGCTAGAATAAGTAGTTTTAAAACTTATAGGGAATCATTTGTTTATAACATGGATGAGACAGAGTTTAAGGGTATAAATTTTGATGTAGATTCTCAATACTTTTACAATAATATATTTACAATGAGAGATTTAGAAGAGGCAATTTTCTTAATAAAGTGAAATTTAAACCAAGGCAAAATTATATATATACAGTAATTATATATTCATTTTTACAGTAGCCTTCTTAACTGAACATAAGTATCGCTGCATTACATCAGTGGTGATAAAAGTGATTGAAGATTTTTTGGAGATGCTGACACTGTTAAATGTTAGCCAGTTTTCAAGTTATTGAATGTAGTTTGTGTGCATGTGTAGTGGCTGTGAGTTGGTTTATTGATGAGTCATTGGCATAACATTTATTTTTGGCGTCTAGGGTTTGTTGTATGGGTTGGTCCGGTAAATTAGTGGTTTAAGAGGAGAGTTGATAAAATGGCTCCTCTGGGTCTCCATTTTTATTTTTTATTTTTTTTTTGAGAGGTTAATTTTGTTTGATATTTTGGCTGTGAGGCCGATTAAAATTTGAATACAACTTTGAAGTTTCTAAAATTCATTTATAATATTTCAGAACTTTTCTGACAGTGAGGCAAATATGAATTATGAAACAGATCAAACGACATCTGTAAAATCGCAGTTAAGAGAATTAAATTTTGAATTTGTATTTGATAAAGAGCAGGTCAACAATGGGGTCATAAAATCTGATAATCAGATATTGATTGGAAACGAGTCAAATACTCAAGACGTAAAGGTATGTTAATTCATTTCTCATTATTTTTTACCAGGGTTGGCATAATTTAAAGTATTTTATTTTATTTTTTTTTTCATTTTGGAGTCTTTGCAGTACAAATGAATACAATTTATTATTTTTTTTACTCTAATCCGAGATGAGTTATAAAATTGATGTATAAGGCTATATTGTAACCCAAGGTAACTAAAGCAAATAAAATTTTTAAGGATTTGTAATTTTCAAGATACGTGGGTCCCAATTTTGGGATGGGTAGGACTTACTTTTGACATTTTGTTTTAAACTGCAAAACTCACTTGTATTCACAAATAACATCATATATAGTGTCATTGATAGCAGCAAAGAAACAGGTGCAATGATATTTAAATTAGTTTATGACTTTTCTTTGAAAAATTATTGCATTTTACTTTTTACTTCCCCTCTCTCTTGGAAGGTGAAATGTACCTTTTTGTTATTGACCACCTAATATCTTTTGAATAAAAGATAAGACAAAGAGAGTGGATATCAGCCATTAAGAGTAGTAACAAATTCATGAGAAGTAATTATTATTATTTTATTTTTTTTTTTATTTCCCAATTTTGCAGCTTATTCGAATAATTCAAGTCTCTATGAAGAGAATATTTTATGTGCACAAATTACTTTCATTTCCAAACTTTAGCACTATCCGCTTTTACCCCAATTTTGCAAGATGTAATTAAAAATTTTACATTGTGGCTATTCATAACCTCAACTAGTTGCAACTTATCAACTTCCTAAATATCTCGATTTAAAATCTTCTGTTATTCACTTACAACAACATTTGCCCACTTTGGCTATTTTCATCTGAATCCAAATGTCTTACCAATTGTCTTTTCTATCCAAATTCAGACATCCTTGCTAAAAGCATCCTTTCAGCAACACTTTGAAGTCCACACCATATAAACAGTATTTACAGAAAGATTTCAAACGGTGCAAACAAAGAAAACTCAACAATGTTTTATAGAAAATTAGAAACAGATGGTTAAAGAACACACAAATTATTATTATTATTATTTTATTATTATTATTATTATTATTATTATTATTTTTATTATTATTATTATTATTATTATTATTATTATTATTATTATTATTATTATTATTATTATTTATTATTATTATTATTATTATTATTATTATTATTATTATTATTATTATTTTTATTATTATTTATTATTATTAATTTAAAATTCTTATACAGAAATTTGTGAACTTGAGAAATGTCTCTTCGTTGTTAGAGAAAATAAATGAAAAGGGTTCAGAGGCCAATTTTGAATTGGATGAAGAGAAATTCTTCTCACAACTCGTCAAGTCGAAGTTTCCTTTGGTGCTTCTCAACAAGTTGAGTGATGATGAAATAGAGGTAAATTTTGTCTATATCAGTACTTTTTGAAAAATTATTATTATTATTATTATTATTATTATTATTATTATTATTATTATTATTATTATTATTATTATTATTATATGTGTTGGTATTTTCAGTATTTACAGATGCTGATATTTAATTTCAGTATCTGCAGATAATGATAGCAGATAGTTTTAAGTATTAAGAGCTTTAACATATAATTTTAAGAAAGTAAAAGTTCATTTCGGCAAAAAAATATATAAATTCATTAAGAAATAGAGGTACAAAGAACATATGTAAAATTTCCAGTATCTAGTATCTGTGTCCAGATCCAATTCTTATCCACCACACCACCCATGTAGAAAAGGCTGTAAATTAATAATTTGTATTTCTGCAATTTTATATATGAACAAATTCAACCTTATAACTTTTTTTTTTTTATATATATATATATATTTTTTTTTTTTTTTGTAGTTTTTTATATTTGTTTTATTATTTTCTTATAGAAAATAATAAAAGTAATAAATAAAGCCAAAAACTAATAAATAAAATAGAAATAAAATATAAAATAAAAAAATAAAAAAAATAAAGTTATAAGGTTGAATTTGTTCATATATAAAATTGCAGAAATACAAATTATTAATTTACAGCCTTTTCTATATGGGTGGTGTGGTGGATAAGAATTGGATATGGACACGAATATTGGAAATTGAATTAATTTTAATCTCCTTTTTTTTTCATTTTTACTTTATTTAATATTTATAAAGTTATTAATTGGTAAATTATATTGTAAAAGAAAAAGCTTCTGAGCTCTTTCAAGAGCTAGTTTTCTTCGTTTTGTATCATATTTGAGACCTGATCCACTGAAAAGACGCTCGCTAGCTACACTGGTTGAAAGGCATGCTAATTAAGTCCTGATGAGTTCAGCCAAGTAAGGAAAGGCTTGACTGTTGTCACGCCACCATGCTAGAGGATCTTCATCTGCCTCCAAACGTTTCCGCTTTTGATACTCTTCAATCATTAATAAAGACTCCTTTGACAGCTCAGTATTTGGTTCTTCATCACTGCTAGAAGGTAAAAGAATGGTCAGATTCAGCAATGCTTCTGCTACCAGATGTAAGACTTGTTGCTTACAGCCTCTGTTTCTGAGATCATTTAAGTTTTCGTTCAAGAGGTTTTGAGCATCACCTTCAGTTTATCACAGCCATCCTAAATTGATCTAACTCTCTGTGCAGAGTGGGGTTCAAGAAACTTGTTTTTGTACCTCACTACTGTATTGAAGGTTTTGAAGTATGTTGCTTTGATCTCAGTCATTTTTAGGGTTTCTTGTTATTTTTTGAAAACATCCTGAGCGTTAGTATCATAATTTCGTACCACACTTTTAGCTACATACTGCAACGCAGAGGTATAAGTTTTGACAAACAAAGAATCTGCAGACTAAATATCTTGGTTATTTCATAAGAGCTTAAGTCGAACAATACAATTATTCAGAAGCTCAATTGTCATCAGTCGTGAGGGGTTTCACTTTTGTGTTGTTAAAACAGAAGACAGAATAACTTATTAATTTATTCATTCTTTCAAATTATCTCAG
>JABUQX010028777.1:0-24206 GCA_015478945.1 Trachelipus rathkii | reverse complement strand
TATTCCGTCCTTCCCTGATGTCTTCCCATTTTTACTTTTACTTAATTAATGCTTCATATTTTTCTCATATTGTAAAATCCCTTTCAGCTTCCTCCCTTATTATTATTCTATGAACTTATTCGTAATCATCCACGTCTATATTTAGTATTTCTTTTTATTTACCGTATATCTTATGGATTTTACAATTATCTCCCCTTTATTATCATAAATACTCCCCAATTTCCTCTGTTTTTTTTTATACATTTTCGCAAATTTGTAGAATTTTCCCTATTTTCAGTCACATTTTCTCTTCCTTTCCCCTCCTATCCCATTTCAAGTTTGAACATATTCCTTTCATGCTTGCACTGTTCACATCTTCAACCGTTATCTCACTTTGGTTGTTTTACTCTTACTGATTTTCCCATTCTACCACATAGTAAAGTTTCTTCACCCACTTTCTTTCTCAAGTCTGCTGCAACATTTTCAGTTACGTTCTGGAATTTGACATCTATTTCCTCATCTTCCCATTTAACTTTACCACATAAATGCTTTTTTTTCTCCTGAGAGAGTTCACTGAAAAAGAAGAATTATATGAATTTATCATTTAAAGCTATTTTCACACTAGTGGTATCAGAATGTAATACTCAAAGGTACCTCAAACTCTGGAAAAAGAAGGTCTAGTTTTCAGTAAGAGTTTTCCCTCACTCTTGAATGTACACTCCGCTTGCGATTTACACCAATTCAAATTAGCTTATTAATGCTTTTATCTAAGGTGGAGTGTCATGAATAATAGTGTGAATAGTGTTGAGAAAAGGTTTAGTAAACTTTCGAACAGGGCTGCGTATATGGAGAAGGAGGAAAATTTTTGAGCAAGAATTGGAGGAATCATTACTCCCTATTGGTATTTTGATTAGTATTCAAACAAAAAAAAACGATATCTGAGTACTATTTATCCTATAATGTAATTAGAGGCTAGATGTATATATATATATATTAGTTATATATCATGTAATATATATATTTATAAGATAAAACATAATATTAAAAATATATTCAATATCTATTATATATATATATATAGTATATATAGGATATATAAATATTAAAATAATTATATATATATGATAATATATATTTTTTACAGTAATATAATATTGTTAGTGATGCATCATATTTGTAATGTATATATATAATTATAATATATATATATATATTACACACTCTATCCAGTCAAAGCGTGGCTTACGAAACATAAATCTCTAATACTGGGCGGTGTATACACCCAGCGTAGCTCAGAAGAGCAATATCGTTTTAAAATGTGGGCTAGTGATTAGGGATTTATGCGTTTACTAACAAAATAAGAGTTTTATTATGTACGTGTACAACTAGTAACGCCATATATATATATATCAGTATAAATATATATATACTATATATATTATATATTTTGTATAACAAGAAAATAAAACGTAGCTATACTCTATTTATATTTATATAATTATTAAACCAAATTTTATTTATATAAGTATGATAGATGACTATTACTATGAGCAGAGGCGCCGTTATGAAATTAGGACAATCTATTTCGGCTCGGGCATATTTCTCGTAACTCGAACCTGCGACTTCTTGGCATATGCCTCTCTCTCTTCGCTCCGTCTCTCTAAGTAACTATATTCGTTGCCTGTGATTAACATTATAGAATCGGGTAATCGGCTTCTGAGATCGTATGGAATCGTTAGGAGGCGAGTGGCCTGAATGGCATTCTCCTCCCCCGATTAGTTTTGAGGAATGTAATTACATAGACGAACTACCTCGTTCAGATGTCCTATGATCTTTCGCCTCTGTGTTCTGCAAACTTCAGCACTTGTCCTCAGCTATTGGAAGAGCACATGTCCACCTAGTTCCGAAAAAGAAGGCCTGCTCGATCTTCACTATGCCTATAGCTATCACGTTGTATTCTTATCTAAATGTTTTGAAATCTTTCCTAGCTCTCGATTTCTTTAGACATTGAATCTATTCTCTTTTTTTTCGCGGATCAGGTAGGCTTTATCGGCGTTCAAGGTCTACTGGCTGATTATACTTTCCTAGTTTAACTCGGATTTATGGTTTCCCGTCTTAGACTAGACGGGAGATTCGCTTGGTGGCGCTGGATATATCAAGATTGACCGGGTAGGACCGGCGTCTGCTCTGTCAAGTCCCCTCTCTTTGGGTTTGCCTTCTCTTTGCTTATTTATGTTCTAGGTTTCTTCCAAAAAGTCGCTCAAGTATCGTGTGGTGTGATGAGCGACTTCTTGCTTCATTTCTGTCAAAAGTGGTGTTCCTTAGGGGTTTGTTTTCCTAGATTAATTCTTATTTCATTATTGAGATCTCTCCACCTGCCCATCTACTATCCACTTATACGATGATTCGACCTTCATTCCAACTCATTTCAAGTTCTGCTCCCTTTTTAATCTAGAATTGCTCTCGTCTATCTTTCCCGGTTCTATTCTTGATTATGGATAGAAGTTTCCTTTGGAAATGTCAATTCTTTAAAAACACACTTCTACAATTCCCTCCTAAGAACAAGTCACTTTGTAACCTTGCCGCTATCTCTTCGAGTTCTCTCGTCTCTGTCTTGTTGACGAATATAAAGATATTGGCCTTAACATTAAACAAAAAAAATGTCTTGGAAACTCAATCAAACGTTGCTAGGTCGCGGCTCAGACTGGTTCTGTTTAGCTGCTGAGACTTTTTTCTCTTTCAGTTACTCCAACTATACAAGGGTCTCTGATCGCCTGTATGGAGTACTGTTCTCTATCTAGATTGTATCTGGCTCCACCTCTTTATGGACATGGTCGTTCAAAGGGCAAGGCTTATAAACTGTCCTGTACTTTCCGGTGTTCACATAAATTGGAGATTAGAGATCCTGATAAAAATTGGTAGGTTGGCTTATGGACGGAGAGTAGGATATCAGATATGTGTTGATGTGTTTGTATTGGGATGGCAGTCTATTGTCGCAGTGAACTCTCTATAGGCAGGACGTAGTAGTTTGTAGTGGGATTCTACTAGGGGCATCTTCGATGACGGTAATATATGAGGAGCTAATTGTGGGTGTTCACGTGCCTTCGGTGCCTGGGAGCAGGGATGTCGGACAGTATGTGCTTCGTCGAAAGTAGCGTTGGGAAAAGGACTTACTCACTCGCGTACCACCACCTTGCCCATGCCTCGTAGCACAAGTAGTGCTGTGTGTGCGCATGAGTTTTTGTGTATTTTGTAGATACTTTGTACTCAGGCTAGTTCGCTGCCGGTGCTTCCTTCTTTTCCTGCCACTTGTGTTCTGTGGAACTTCTTGCCATCTTCTGATTTCCTACTGAATTTAATTCCCTCACTTTATTAAAGCTGCGTCTGATTGCTCATTTTCGTATTGGTATGACAAAATTTTGGCCAGTGCATAGCCCCTTACCTGAATAGGCTTGCCATCGTGAGTGGTGGTGACAACTGTAAATATTATATTAATATATATATATATATTTATACTATATATAATTATATATATATATTTATATTTATATAGTATATATACTATATATCTAGTTACTATATATATATATCATATATAAAAGCGTTTCATTGTTTTGCATTTGTTCTTGACGAGACGTAGAATGCTGACGATGATGTGTTGGGCGTTGCGTTTTTGTCAAACTTACGAAAAATCTAAGAAATGCTAACCAAACGTAATGAATTTCCGCCTTTTTTTAAGGTTTGCTATTTTCCCGTGCTGTGCCGATTTAGCCTTTCTTCGAATAAAGAAAACAAGATCAAGATGGCGGCGTGTAGGCACGCAGTCTAGATTCGATGGAAATGTTTCATCAGATAAAATCTAGCTTGTGTAATCTAATTTCTTTCTTCAAAGTGTGATTAAGACCATCAGAATGTTGATCGAAGTTATTTGTAATATACAACATGTTGCTATTTTATTTATTTCGTGTTTAATTTATAAAACGATTCATAAACATACCAGGATTCAAATGTTGAAAACAACATTGATGTTGATACTCCTCCAAATACACGACCTATAAATAACCAGTAAAAATTTGGGCTTAATTTTGTCATACAACAAAATGAGTACATTACACAGAAGGCAACTGCCATTTTTTTCCTTCCAAATTTATCAGCGAGAGAACCAGTTAATGTGCCAAAAAATCCACTGCTTGCAAATCCAACAACGTATAATAAAGCAATCTGTGAGCTAGCAAAACCATAATAAGAATATAACTTATATACATAAGGATATATTATACATAATATATATATATAATATATAACTAGAAAATATATAGAGATAAAAATATATATAATACATAATATAAATAATAATATCAGAATGAAGAGATATAAGATATATATATTAATCAGAAGATATATAATAATAATATAAAAAAGAATAGCTAATCAAGGTAGCCGGTGCGCTAATTTTGATTAGTAGTATATATATATATAAGGTAATACCCTCCGCCATAGCACGTAGTGGGAACTGAACCTCGCAAAAAACCTATACACAACTCCTAAAACCATAGTCATGCACCAAGCGGCTCTCCAGGCGGAGCTAGGCACCTTAAGTAATAGTAGTACACTATAGACCGGCGATAATACCAGGCGGGCATACTTACATGAGACCCAGCCGCCGCCTCACTAAAAACCTCTAAGTCCCTCCAAACAGATATATGCTCATCATTATGTCACCAGTCATACATACCCACACATCCATAGCAACACACGCGCTATGAGGAAAATGGGCAGACAAGTAGCGACCTACACGTCAGGAATCACAGCCAGCAGCAACATCAACATCATACTACCCTAATACTGAAATAACAATAACCCCTGATGTAGCTCCAACCGCCGCCTGTCCATATAAAATACTCGCCAAGTCCTAGTAAATACTCCATGACATCCCGTTCAGAGTAGTCAATGAATCACTCGTCACCGGCTGGCCCACAGAAGCCCGTAAGAGCTCAGCTTCTCCATAACTCACAGTCTCTTAAGGCACTTTAGTCGATCAGACAAGGCATTGCCTGCATTTGAGATGAACATGTTGCAACTCAACGGTACTCGACTCCATACCTCTCATGACTGTATTAATAGCAGTACCACCCCACCACACCAACACGACCGCTCTTATTCTAGACTAGACACACCACAATCTCCTACGACCAGAACAATACGCTCATCGCACTTCCCCGAAAGAGTGCCAGACACTAATGTGTTCACTAAATGCAACCGATAAATAACAGAACGACTCTGCTACGTAAAGATAATCTGTTCTCACAGCACACGTAACGCGCTCCATTGCAAAACGATTAAAAACTTCGTCCGAACTACCACGACGCGTAATTCACCATTCTCGCTGCTCAACCATCGCCCAACCACATAACTTGTAATGATTGTGCAGCATTATACTATTAGATCGAATATATGGCCGTGATGAATCCCACAAAACCCCAATCTGATAGCCTAAACATCCATATATCAGGCCACATCTCATAAAGCGCTCCGCATGACGCTCCACACCGGTCCAAACAAATGCCCACGGCGACGGTTAACCGGCTGCCTACACCGAACGTCAGAGTTCGAAGCGAAACCAAAAAACACACACACAGTCAGGGGACAGACGGCCAGGTCACCCGCGAGAAAGAAGCACCGACCTACCATCGCAGGGCCCCCAACCGCCCTAAACCACCCGGGACCAGCCACTGCGGCGAGGTCTCAGCCGAATTGGTCCAAGTACCACAGGGCGCCAGGTCCCACGAGTCGAAATATCGTCTTCGAACAGCACCATCTTATCGGAAACATCCTTAGGAGATCGAAGTCCCAAAACAAAGCGTGAGCTCCGGCTCGCATGTATCTATACTCCGAGTGCATCTGGAGCCAACACGCTCGCGAGCCACACAGCCGACCACTCTCAGCCTCGAATAATTAGTTATCTTTTGATACGTGAACGCTTCACACACACATACCAGTCCTGATAGACCATATCACTATACCACTAAGAGCAACGCACCTAAGAATGAGGCTAAACTCTCACTCGTACTCACCTACCCACTATCATTACCATCATACCAAGCACTAACACATCAATATGTCACACTCAACAATGACCATACGCAGCAGACTCATATCCTATTATCACTGAGTACTCTATATTAGTAACATCAAGTCAAGCCTAAATTCATAGGGCCCCTAATTATAACTAATCCAGTCACTCTTCTTAGGTACGCCTCAATACTGAGTAAGACGCCTTGTAAAGCTCTAATAATACCCATAACTCAGATATATGACAAGACTGCACAGATACAAATATGGTAAAGGCCGTACTACGTACTCTCTACTCACTATTCCTCTGACCAAAAGCATTGAACTGCGCCAGCAACCCAAAACAATAAGAACCAAAGTAGATCTACTCACTTGGAAACCCAACATAAACATTACCTCACTAACATAACCACCTCTTATGCGCTCATCCCGCCTACACAGATAAAACTATGCCTTAAATAAAATTATAAATATAAAAGCAAAGTATATTTATATCGCTCATTGTTTTTCTCATTAAATAATAATCACAGACATTAGTTCTATTACAAATGTAAAATCAATTTTAATCTAAACTCGTCCTTATATAATGTATATTTACGGTTTAATATACGTATAGTGTACTACTATATATAGATATATATATATAGTATATATATATTATATCATATAATTATATATAGTATATTTATATATTAATAATATATACTGATATATATTAGATCCGAAGCGCCGCCCCACACCAACTAACTATTGTACAGAGCATGTACTGTTAGCTACAGAACGTAAACAAGATGTTGGAGCGATTACTGTTAATTGCTTGAAATTTATAGGAAAACGAGCCTAGCGATTACCGCGATGAAATCGTACGAACACAAAATTTGACAAATTTTCTGTGACCCGGTAAAAGTTCGGATGTTTTTTGGAAAAATAAAAGCAGTATGTAATTAAGGCATTACTTTGTATCTTACTATTTTAAAATTTAAAAGTAACATAATAGAATAGATAATAATAAATAGAATATAATAATAATAAATAATCAATAATAATAATATAAAAATAATAATAATAATAAATAATACATAAATAATAATAATAAATTAATAATAAATTAATAATAAATAATAATAATAACTATTATTAATGAACAATACGGCCACAAATAACCTAGTAATCACGCAAATAAGGCATAATATATTTATTCGTAATTTTTAGTATAACTTTTAGGACCAAGCCCGTCGATATGGATTAACTTAAGGACTAGTAGCTAACATAGACGACTGATGGCTTTATGATATCATAATAGTTAAGTGACAGCATTTTATACGTGTAATTAGTTCTGCATGATTATAGTGAATAAAACATAGATCTATTATAAGACAAGTGATGTGACATGTATAGCATAGGTGCAGATTTTTTAATGCATCACAGTATGTAGCTAAAGACGAAACCGGCAGATCCTACAGTAAAAATTCAAAATTATATATTGCAAATAAGGCCGAAAATTCTAAGGATGGATTTAACATTTTTGTTTTTTTTTATTATTTGTATGAAGTAAAAATAAATTGTTATTATTTTAACAATAAGGAATACTGACTAAGGAGCGATTAACCGCAAAGATGAGCAGGAGTCGGCGCTCTACGGCCTCCGGTGGAACGAACGGAGCGGAGAGGAGACCTAATTCCCCCCCTCCGGGTGTTATCCGGAAACCCCGCTCTTTGGATCTATTGGAGGTAGTCGTGGCGAGGTCTCCTCACGACCATCCCCCTCCGGGGTATGAAAACGTCCCTCCTCACCTCTGTCCCCCGTCGGCTCGAGCCTCCTAGAAAAATTAACTTTATAAAAATTTTAGCCAAAAATAAAAACAATTATTTCATCCAAATATTTAGGGGGCTCGAGCCGTACGAGGAGAGTGAGACAAGAGGATAAAGAGGGAACCGTTCATACCCGGATAGGGGATAGGATTCGAGAGGAGACCACCGCGACACCCAAAGACCAAAGAGCGAGGAGAAGGATTCCGGGATAAGAGACAATCCCCGGAGGGGTGGGATTAGTCCCCCCCGTCGTTCCACCAGGAGCCGAGATAGACTCACGAACACCTGCCATAACTACTGACTACTTAACAAATTACATCTTTGAAGTTTAAAATAAAAAAAAAAGGTGTTATTTACTTCAGAAAAAAAAAAAAAAAAAAAAAAAAAAAAAGCCAGAAAAGTAAGAGCTACAGAAATTAAATAATCCCCATGCCTCATTACTGATTTGTCGTGCTGGAATACCGAAACTCACTATAATCTTATTGCGGCTCGTACTACTCAAGGCATGCTGTCTCTCTCGCACGCAATAAGGAGAGCTCGGCCACTCTCAAGCAGTTGCAGCTAAACAGCTCTAAAGAGAGATCATAAGAACCCAATACTATCTCAAAAAAGTAAGGCAGGTATAAAAGAGCATACGTCATGTAATAGATAATATGTGATAATAGTAACGGGAAAAACAAAAGAGTAGGGAAAGGCTCATATTGGAAGATAGCTAAGTAACTAATAAAATATCAAAAGTAGTAGTAATAAGGACCCTATATGAGCTCAAATGACGAAGTAAATAGGCGATAACTCCAATAAAAGCACGAAAAAGCATGAGCGAACGTCCATGCAAGTAATATGAGAGAAATTGAGGTACTATAATAGGTACTCCAGATAGAAAACGAAAATACACTAGTGAATAAAATGAAGCCATAAGCATCCTAAACTCTCAACGTGAGAGATAGTAATAGGTCAATAGCTAGATAGATAACTCAAACTGTAAATAATCTCTCACTAGTGAAAAGCATGCTACCTAGCGTACCTAAATGGCACACAGGTCGTAAAGTATAGGAAAATAGGTTACGTGAAAGTGACATTCAGCTATAGGAAATCAGATAAAATAGTAATCGAAAAACGCACTGCGTTAACTGCATACATGACGATACGCTGCTAAAGGTACTGCAAGCGCTATGCCAGCTACCCCTGCCGATGACTGAACAGAGCAAAGAACCCGAGACTTAAGACCGTAGCCAGACAGTAGTAACGCACTAAAAGTAAAGTCGGGCAGACAACAATCAGAACACCACCTCACAAACTGCAAAGGCATTAAAGGGAAATGCATCACTATTCCAACAAATCCAAACTTGCAGCAATTGACCTGCAATACTTGCAATAAATGCAATAAAACATATATACAAAAAAGTCACTGAATCATAAGATACAATGAAGACTGTGTTGCTCAACATTATTATATCGCATCTCTCACAATCACGTGAGATCCCATGAAAGGATAGTCGTAAGTGCGGAGCACACGAAAGAAGAAATCGGGGAAGATGCAGTAATAAGACACCTCCTATGTCCACATAATCACTATATGATAAAAATCTCGAATCGATATGAAGCAGAAAGGCTTAATAACAAATACGTAACGCTATAAGCAGAACAGAGAATAAGACAGAGAGCAGAAGCAGACCGCGAAATCACAAACAACCATATAATATTAAAATTGTGGAGACCAACCGGTATAAAACAGTTAAAACACAGGAAATAATACCGCAAAGATATAAATCTCGCACACATGTGTAGACGTACATAGTCAATTATGTAGACAAAGTAAATACTACGACAGCACTCGCGTCCCAGGCAAACAACTCAAATAACTGCTAAATAATAACGCAAACATAAAACTGACCAGACTCAACGTAAAGAGTAAAACGGGTACAATATATGGGGAACAAACGAAACTAATAGCTCAAAATACTAACAGCGCACTCCTCACAGATACATGTGTATATAACTACCAAAAAATAAAAAAAGACTAAATATAAATAAACAAACATACATATAAAACAAATAACTAATAAAATAAAATTAGATAAATAAAATAGTTTATAAGAACCTCATTCAAAGTCTATAACTTATCACTTGCGTACATTCGAAAGACTAAAACTACGCTTCACACCTTTCTTAAAATACTATTGGACAGGGAAATACATAAGCCGAAACAAATTAAAGCTCCTCTAATTGAGAGGTCCAGAGGATTTGATTTTAATAACTAAGACAGACATATCTAAATGATGAATATCATATAAATGTAAGGGATACTCCGTTTCCCCAGTGTAAATCTAACTGTTACTCAGTCTCAAGCAACAGGAGCATATCAAGAACGAGTTTTTGATAGTAATAAAATACTCAGCCTTAGATACACTTCCACTTAAATCCTAGTATCATTACTGCTTTTAATCTTTTTTTAGTAAATGATATTTAGATATGATCTTCTTGCCGGAATAATTATACCAAAGACCATAATCAACAATACTAAATAATAAAGTTAGAATAGATTAAATATAAATAATTCTTCAATATTAGATACTTTACATCTTCATAAAAAAGTACATTGATATCCGACATCCCTCACATTCAACAGAGTATATGCGAAAAGACTAAAGACTGCAGGGCAGTAAACGTATCGAAGGAAGACTTTCAAACAATCAAGCATTGACACAGCTCGTTACATATTGAATTCGGAGCGACAACTAGTACGTAAATTCAGAATGAGGCAGAAGATCCCAAGAATTGGAATACCTCCGCTTAATTAGTGGCCGTCCACCCCCAAGGAATACGTGACAACAGGCGGGTCCAATATTATTTATACTAACATGTAAATGATCAAAAAAATAATAAAGATCACAGCCTATTACTCATACAAAAGGTATCACCTAACTCGACAGCGCACATATCAACACAAGCGATGAAAACATTACTTGCCCGCGCACTAAACTCATCTCAACCTCATAAAATACTAGTAAAGTATCATATTATACTAGGTAAAATAGACTCATCGCCAACCAAAGCCAGACGGCACCTCCTAGATAGACCACCTCACAATAAAATATATTATATATATATATATATATATTAGTACCTCCTCCAAAAAAAATAAATAAAAAAAAAAAAATAAATAAATAAAAAGTAAAGTTATATTAATAAATAATGCTCAGTTACTACGTAGTATATCAAACACGAATGAACGGTAAAAATATAGTCAAGTAGGTCAACGTCACTACCAAGTGTGGAAATGGATAAGCAGACAAATACTATAAGAATATGTAACTCATAAAAAAATGGAAAATAAACCGATATAAATACAGTAATCGCCACAAAATAAGTATAACTCGAATAAATAAATAAGTATATAATAAATAAACCATCATTAAGTGATGGAACAGTAATAAAGACCGGCAAATACAGAGAGCGCAATCGGAAGAATCGAGAGGAATCGAGCTGTATTTAAGGTAAATCGGAATCGAGCATAAATACGAAACATCGATAGCACCACAATTACCCCCTAGTAACCAGAATATCTTTACCATGGCAAAAAGCCAATTATACACTAGAGACACTCAACCCTAGAACAAACCAATTTTTAAATTCGAACTCTCTTTCAAAGTCCTCAATTTCCATTTGAATTGCTGCCCGCCCCCCCTACTTGATATTTAATTTTCAGTCTCTTCCTTAATTCGATTTAATTAAAGAAAACTGGTTCAATTGAGCGGCGCATCTTTACGTAGTGACTAAGATATCATGTTAGGATTTTTCAGACAGTCATGGTGACTGGCAGACATTTTGGCAATGTTTCGTTAGTCATATTATGTAATATGCTTTGATAATTATATACCCGTGAACTCGTAAGAAAGCAGCAGGGAAATATTTGCCTTGTAGGCTTGGAATAATTGGAGCTATTGAATAATAAAATAATATCCGTCGAGTTTCACATTTTCACGTATCTCACACAGCTAGGGCCCTCTTCAAGTGATTTTCTTCAAAATGTTATGGAAGAATTTCAATATTCCTACTAATAAAGTTCATGTTATAGTAAGGATAACGCACCTAATATGGGCTGCAGGAGTTACACACAAGCACGATTCCAGGAATTACCTTGCTTTCTACACTCTTTACAACAAGTTCTCAATGATGTCATATTCGAACAAAGAGACGTGAAAAAAAATATATCCATATGCAACCAAATCGTAGGTCATTTAATTTCACTCGCCTCAAGCTATTGCCAGTATGAAGAATCAATTCAACTAGATTTTAATTTACGACAGCACAGTTTTACCCAGAAGTACAAACAGATGTAAATATCCAGATTCATATTGCTTCAAAAAATTTAAACATTGAACAAAAGACGGCTCTAATTTCATATTGCAGTGATCATTCAAAACCTGAATGCTTAGAAAAAACGGAAAGTTCTTAAAAAATTGCCAAAAATACTCTAAAATTTTGTTGATTGTACAAATTTATTGAGCCACAGGAATCAATGGCATCGGCACTAATCCCAAATATGAAAGTGTTTTGCAGTTTTTTTTGAAAAGGTCAGAAAAAAAGGACTATTTGAGAGGACTTGGGATTACAGTATCAGCATGGAAAATTTCAATAAAAAAGCGGTCATAACATCTTACTTTACATGATAAAGAATCTTGTCGGCTCTGTGTAAGCACACATATCTTGATACCATGCATAAACTACCAATTCCTTAGGATGAATATAAAAGTAAAAACGAGGAAGAATAATTCTAAACAATGGATGTGACGAAGATATATGTATAGTATAAGAAAAAGGCAAACAGACTTCCACTACATTTAATAACCAATCTATCAGATTCTTCTACAATTATATCAACATGGAAATAGGGCGAAAAGGTTGATTACTGAAACACCAATGCTCTATAACTTCAGATTAATTGAAAACTGTTTTTCGGAATTTAAAGAGAAAGGACCTTAAAAACAACAAAGCAAAGAAACTCAATTTCTACAGAAAAAAAGACCCTCTATGTAAAAAAATTGACAGAATGTTATAAAGTAGAAATCAGCCAATAATTCAATACTGAAACTTATAAAAATATCAGAAGGTCCTTTACAATGGTGGTCATCGAATAAAGGTTACCTTTCAGCATTTGGGTGTCCTTACTAGAAATATTTAAGCTCGCCCCCTTTTCCGTGGAAAGAGAAAGACTCAATTCATGAATTGACGCAGGGATCAATTATATTCTCCATAAAAAAATCGGAAAAAAATAAACTACTCAGAAACGGGAGAAATGTTAAATGTACTTTATGCAACTAACAACTTAGATCATGCTTGTAACATACACAATAAAACAATTGATAATTTGCTTCAAGATCTTACTTTTATAACTAATATTAAAAGAATAAGAGAATTATAGATATTTAAACAATGAACAATAATTACTATGTAAAACATTTAAAAGATATTATAATAAAATAAATATGCTAAATAAATAAAAATATTTAACAAAAATTGGATAAAATAATTAAGAGAAGATATATAATATATAATTTCTTTAGCAAAGATAAAATATAAAAGAAAATAATATAAAATTAATTTATAACGGTTTTTAACGGTTTTAAATTAGTTGATTTAACAAAAATTAGGCATATATATATATATAATATATATATAATATATTATATATATATATATATATTATAGGTATATATAATATATATTTATATATATAATATAAATATATAAAATACATATATATTATATATAATAAGAATCGGAATCGGAATCGGCACTTTTGACTGGAAATCGGTAACGGATCGGCCTCGGCTAAATTTTTGAATCGTCTCCCATCGACTAATATAATATATATACCAAAATATTAAAGTAAACATATCAAATTAAAAAAACAAAATTATTATATAAAAAAAAAAAATAAAAAAAACTAATGCACAATCCGGCGGCGCTATCGATAATAAAGCCAATAAAATCCAGATCCCACTAAATCAACGAACCTCTAAAAGCAATAAACCCCAAATATGATAAAATATCATAATAATATATATAAGGAAATATTATGTAAAACAAACCAAAAGATATAAAGATAAAAAAATATATCAATATAAATAATTATCTCAAAATAAACTTAGTATATTACAATTTACTAAGAAATTAATATAATAAAAAACATCCATACATAACTCAAGAAAATCACGTACACCTAAATATATAATAAAAAAAAAAAAAATAATAATGAACCCTCATATAGTACAAATATTTCATACAGCTACATCGCAGACCTCCATTATACATAACAAATGAAACCCGTAAAAAATTAAACACTTAAAGAAAATATACTTAGAGTACAACCAAATCCAAATCGTCAACTTCAAAACTCCCCGTAAAACAGAGAAAAAAAAATTAAGTTACCCTCAATGCTGAACATAAGGAAGAAAACTTAATGTATTTTCGACCACATAAATTATACTAGTCTAAACCGGATTGCAATAAAAGTAGTACTTCACTCTTATTTTATACATTTATGTCTGAGTGAATCAAATACCCAGATCCCTAAAATAACGACTCGCCTGCGCAAAAACCAAACTACATCATAATAGAGAAATATATTCTTTTAAGACATATTACGCGCCAGAGAACATTCATTAGCTCAAGAGAATAGGAATCCAAAAAGAGTAATATCATGCAATGTGCATTTGAATATAAGTCAACACAAATCACAATCGGAAAATAAAGCCAATTTCTTATTTTAAAGTTCAAACCAATAATCCAAGTAAATACGATTTCTGACATGGATCTTTACAGTAAACCGTTATTAATCATTCTGTATTCAGTCGACTGAGAAATTAATCCTCTTAAAATTCTTTCATACAAAGATTCTTCAAAGACATACAATAGCCAATAAGAAGTCAATATGTCTAATATCGACTTGGTATATTACCCAACAGTAAAACGAAACAATTCATTAGTAAATATTTTAGACGCTCTAAGTTTTTATCAAATTATATACAAAGAACTAATTCGAAGTGTAATGTCTCTATTAATATTCAGCACCTAGGATAATCCAACCCAAAATTAACCATCCGCTTAATTAGTCCACACAGCCGTTGGTGTTATTTCTCCTTCAAAAACGCACAATGATATTCTTATTGAAAGTATTGCTATTGTTGTATATCTAATACTTAGTTCCATTGTGGCCAACAATTGAATTCAGCAATTAGCAACCCGCGCAAGCTTTATATATCTTTTATTCTCTCTCTCGAAGAAATTATATACTATAATTTAAAGAGATTTCCCTATTTCTTAATTTTACTCATACATTTTAGAACCGTATAATTATTTAATTACTCCTTCGCGAAAAGAGTACGCCGAGATTGCGGAAACACCGAGATATAAGATCATAAAACTTGACATTCTGAAGTGAATATCTCCACATTTCAACGGCCCTACTTGACGAAAAGCCACCTGGGAAAGATCGCATTCCCGATAACAAACTGTGAGAAAAGATTCCGAAATACCAATATGACTCACAGAGAACGACGAATTGCTATATCGGTATATGGAATTTGATGAATCAGACAAAAAACATGACAAAACACATTTAGACAAAAACTCCACCGATAAATCGCTGTGTACACGATGTTAACTGCATTTTTGAAACAACAGAGCTTCAGCGAAAACCCAAACACACCGTATCCGGTTCACAAACGAATAGATGACCTCAGTCTTATAATCAAGGAATCAAGGACAAGTAATATTAAAAATACATAGTAAAATAGTTACAACCCCATTCTTTAGATATACAAAAGAAAATTTTTTCGCCATACACACGTACCGGCCCAAAGAAAGCCACAGCACCAAAAAAAAACATTAATGGAAAAGAAGCATACGAAATACACCTGGAACAAAATAATACCCACCATTTCTCACCACCCTCTCTCTCAAACCAACTCCATACTGCACAAAGAATCGAACATGGACACTTGGTGGGCATTTACAAAATCAGAGAAACGCAACAAATATTTGCCGTCCTCGTAAACCATCTGAACATGGGGTCAGCCTCCGAAGACTCGATCACATTTCAGGACAAAAAGTAATAAGATATACAATTGTTAAGGAAAATCTGTCCTCCTTTGCCCAATCTTCACATCCTCAGCTCCCACGAATTCCCTCTACCTCCTCTCTCCACCCTAATACCTCGAAAGCACATAACCATAGTTCATATATAAAGGTCAAACTAGAACCTCTAAGAAAATTCATTTAGTAAATGTTAAAAAACACATCAGTAAAACCATATTAGAAGCGGACCGAAACTATATAATAATACATTTGCTATATAAACCAGATTTAGAACGTAATTACAGTTCTAGACTAGATGATTCATACGATTCAACTGGAGTATGAGAAATATATTCAAAAGCAAATAATTTAACAATGGAGTCACTTTATGGGGACCGCATCACCAGGAACGGATGTATTGTTTCTAAGTGAGGCAAAACTACAATATGTCACAATAAAATTAGTAAAAATAAAAATAAATATACCTAATTAAATGACTAGAAAAGTAGCAAAGACTATTACCTAGTCTCAAATACAACATGATGCCATCAATATTTCGGACAGTGCTAGAACAACTCCAAAAGCACAGTCAGCTAAAAACGTCAAAAAAGTACATCCGTTAATACAGCAGCTGGCAGTATGACAAGAAACAATGAATACACGAAAATAAAATCTCTTTATGAAGAGCAGAGCAACAATAATAAATATATGCTGTTCTTGGAAACAGATCTGTTCTAAACTCGAACAAAAGTACATTAAAGGTAATAGAAACTAAACTTCTATTAATGCACTACTAATTATCATGTAACAACAAACCTATTAGGTAATGTTTATAAACTACATCAAACAGATATATCGTCTTGAAAAACTAATGACATCTGGACACACCCAGCAAAAATATATAATAAAATTCAAACAACTAATATAACTCACATAAAACATGGCTAAGGCTTGAGGCATCTGACCACTATGCCGTAAGATCCCTACTGCTGCCTACTTCGGACCTCCATTCTGTAGTTCTCTCTCTCTTCTCTCTTCTTCATATCCTTATTCCCTTTACCTCTCTCTTCTCTCCTTTATCGTATTCATTCCTCTTCATCTTCTTCTCTCCATTATCCTTCTTATCACTTGCTACCCTCTTCACTATACAGGCCATAATAATTACTATCTCAATTGCCCTATCATTCATCTCTTATGTATTATATCTTCCCCACATCTATTCCCAATTATACATACCAATTATTTCTCTATCTTATTATATACACCTTATCTAATACCTCTAAATCTCATTATCTCCATATCATTAACCTGTATGTATTATCACTACACTCATATACTAAATATACTCAATTCCACAACTAATCTTCGTTGATCTCCTAATGTCATTCCTCTCCCAAGCTCCACTAGCCAAAACATCCTAATATTATCGTCAACAGACCAGCAATTTTCTCTAAAACCGCACACCAGCAACTGGCCTATCTTGATATTAAACCATCACAAACAACAAATATGATTTAAGATAATAAGTCAGCAAGCTTTCAGTCGGTAACAGACATACGGACAAATTTTCAAGGAATCAAAATGTTAATTATCTTTTTAATACTTATTTACAATCAATCTTCCCCAACATCTCTCTCAGCAAATAACAGAAATTAAAATCTGTCGTCCAGACAGCCTAGCTTAAGCCAAACTCAATACCACGAACCTCAAATAAAATAAAACCTTAAAAAACACATCTCCTCGCAAACCAGAAAGATTCCACTTACATTGAAATCTAATTTGCATTTCACCAAGAATAGTTTCAAAAAACCCATTGGAACATTTCGTTATATTTATGTCTTAACGATACTGAGTATACTCATGCTCCTACCATATCCAAGAGCAAACCCGACCCCGATTCCCCTCCAGCGAATCCGCATTGGTCGGCAAAACCCGCTGAGCCCTTCGGCCGAGCCACATTATAGCCGAGCTCTTTGCGAGACCAGCGTTGAGTGGCCATCGTCCACGAACTATCACCACGTGAACGGTTTAAAAACTTCTCGAGATGCACCTTAGCTTTTATCTAACCCATATCCTCGACTACCTCTAAACTTTTTACCAACTTCCCGTCCTCACGATACCTCTATATGTGAATCCTTCTAACTTTACGGCAAGTGCTCTGAAAAGACTACCACCAATCTCGAAAACAACTTCTCCACGAAGAACCCTTAACTGTACAGCCGCTCTCAAGTCGTATCTCTTAGACTCTCTGACTCCTATAAACCCTGTACACCAACCAGTATCTCTACCGAGCGCCAGCGTTGCACATTGTTAGCACCATAGAACACCTAGGAATATAATATGGTTAAAAAATTCAGCCTAAACTCCCTGGCGACAACCCAGGTTCGTCATGTTCCACCAATGTGCCTTTAGTTCGAAGCGCAATTGCCGATACCGCCTCCAAGGTTCTCTCCCCGAACCGTTCGGTTAGGAGGCAGACAAGCCAGACCTCTCATGCCCAACAGACCACTCAAATGTGAGCCATTAAACCGGCAAATTCCGCGACCTTGAAGTCTCATTTAGGCAGTGCGTTTAACTGCTAGGCTCTCGTCCCGCCAAAATACATGCGGGTGTGAACAAAAGTGGCCTCAACTCGGAAGCAATAAAGTTATACCATGATATTAAGGAAGTTCACACCAGCCGTAAATCCTACAGGTATTTTTGTAATCATAAATTTAAAAGTAATTGTAATTTATTTGGATTGGTAACAATAGCTTTTATATATATAATATATGTATATTATTGTAGATGGTGCTCTCCTTTCTTGTGATAAAAAATGAAAATATTTTTATTAGGTGCCCTGTTTGACATGGCTATCAAAAGAAATAAGTACAAGAAAAACGAGTAAGATATGAAAAGAACCCTGAATTTAAGTTTGAATTATGGACTAGAGACTTCGACGTTTATTCAAAACTTAAATGGTCTTCCGACCTGTCTTATTTGTACAGGAAAAATTGGCGCATTAAATGAAGAAATCAAAAATTTGAGAGAGACACTTTACAAATTAAACAAAGTGTCTATCAATTAAAGTTACAATAAATAATATGGTCGGTTATGCAAGGAAAGAAAGACAGATTAGAGGTGAACATCAGAAGAGTAATAAAGAAAATTTAATTATCATAGTGTATTGAAATTACTGAGAGCAATGCAATTCTAAGGGGCAACATGTTATATATTGCAGGTTTTATGTGGTTAAAGTCAAAGAACAAATGTGCTAAAGACGCGGGAAAACCATGATAGTCAGAAATAAAGGCGGGGGTTATCAGCATAAAAACAAGAATTGATTAAAAACTAGCATTATTCAATGGCTATTTCAAAATTTTGCGAACAAAGATATTCTAAAAAAGAAATACAATTAAGTTACAAATGATACTAGTAAAAGATTGCAAGAACATAGACACACTCAAAATGTTCTGTATTGCCTAAGTGATCAATGAAACCACGCCAATGTCGACGATCATTAAATTAGAGCTGTACAAGTTTTCTCACCACATAAAAACACGTATAAGAGACGTCTGGGGAAGAACACTCAGAAAATCGTAACAGAGCAAACGTTCACTTTTCTGATTCGATTATATATCATACTCACCAAGCGGTTGCCCACTCCAAGAAGTACAGGAAAGCATTTATTAGAAATATAAATATATGGACGCTCAAACAAAAAGTAAACAAACAAAAATTGCATGAGAAAGGAAGATATGAGCAAATTCATGTAAATATAAATGCGCATGAAAAACATACAATATTCCAGCCCTCGATTCCTACAAATTGTCTCTAATTATAAACACAGGGCGCGAAACGATAACGAACTCAGCAGCGTATAGAGAACGCGCGTACTGTTGCTATTATGACAAGAGAAAGAGAAAATTATTCACGAATACTTTCTAGCGCATTAGAAATCTATCATTAAGAGAACAAGGCGAACTTATCGGCGCAGACATTTCCAGGAAGACAGAAATCTTGCAAAGTTTAATGACAAAATAACGCTGGCGGATTTAATAGCAATATATCAACTCAATCATAGCCCCAGAGCTGTTAATCATCGCACAATTTTAAAGGAATTTCAGTGAAATGGACGTAAGTAAGCGACATGACCTTCATAGCCCTGCCGATGACAATAAAGTACATTGGTAACACGAGAGGAAACGTTTTTGCAATACAGATATTGTCCCATTATACCTCTTCAGATAAACCGAACAAATTAAAAAGCATTACTACATATCTGAGAAAAGTAAGAGATAAGATTCTACTTTCCAATCAATATGACCCAAAAGACGAAAATCCAAGATAGAAAGTAAAATAATAATCACCAACCTTCTAATTCTCAATTAGTAGAAGGTCGTCTCATACTAAAAAGCTCGAGAGGCTCTCGATATCGTATAGCTACGAAAGTGGAAATAGAAGCAACAAAGTTTCAACGATAGTCAGAAAAAGTATTCTCATCTCCAGAAAAACAAAATATCATCCCTATGATGCTCGGAAGAATATTATAGAAAAAGAATAAACATGTGTCAAACAACTATGTTACTCCAATACGCCGTTGAAACATCGCAAAAAAATTAGATTTGACATTTGCTATATTTAAAACAACATATTTAAATAGGGAAACGTTATTGAGCGCGCGAATTCCCCGAGTAACAGCACAAAGTATGAAGCGTTAAGCCCTGTTTTATAAAAAAACAAACAACAAAAAAGAAAAATAAAAGGTTAACAACAAAAACAAAAATAAAAAAAAATAATAAAAATGCTTAAGTGCCTAAATCAACGAGTAGACGAAATTAAATTGATATCTCCTATAAACCTACTCACATAGTTATGCACATACACAAACAATTGGGAACTTAAGACGAAAGTGGCGAATATGCTGGCTTAATAAACCAACAGAAGTGTGTGGACAGCATCCTGTTACACAGTTTAGAAACCCACGACTCACTTTATCCAGGGACTAGCTAACTAAGAAAGTATAGGACGCACAAATCGTGAACTTAGTTCACAGTACACCGCTCGCGCTATCCTAGCTAAGGTCTGCGAAAGACCTGAGATGAATGGCGAAGAATGTGTCTCGGAGATACAGCTTGAGGTAAAATAGATGTCCATGGATCTCCTATAGAATCAGCTGACATTACAAACTCACAGGCGTTTGCTTGACCTCTTATCAGATGGTCTCCGACCGGGTATAAATTATTCATGCGAACAATCATTTTCAAACATGAACCTTATTAAGCATGAATATCAAGTTTTATTCAACGCAACTATAGTTTAACTAAGACTTTTAAAACTTATTGACAAAGTTAGTTAATTAATCATCACCGCGAGCGCTTCTCGCATGCAATAAGAAGATGTAGATGTCGTGAGATCGAAGAATGAGTTAATGTTGGAGAATAGTTATGGACATGAACAAGAGAGGAAAAATGATAACGGAAAAAAACTTTAAGACGAAATAAGTATACAAGACGAATGTGGATGGGATGAGAGAGTTGTGAGGAGTAGACCTCAGCACAAACGTACTCACTGAATCAATTGCGGTCATACTTCTAGATCGGTAATACCAGCGTTATGTGAGAATCCTAACTTTATGGAAATAAGATTGAATAATGTTTATTTAGATTTCATATAATAGTATTTAAGTTCCGGAGGTGTGGTGAATTTTGACCCACTGTTGAAGTTGGGTGATTTAGTTTAAGAATGGCGTAATTAAACTGAGGGTGGATGGACCAAAGTGTGGGAAAATGTTGACAATGGAGGGTGTGCAGAATACAATCGACAAAGATATGTTGAACTAATTGCAGAGTGTGTTGATGGTAAAATTTACATGAGGGGGACGATCATGAGACATGTAGTGGCCGTGCATAAGGTTTCTATGGCCAATGCAGAGACTTTGAGGACAACCTCCTGCAGACGGTTGGGCCGGTGAGGAAATATCTGCTCTCCAATGTCAGGTTTTTATTACTCTCAACTTATTTTATCGTTAATCACCCGTCCGGCACTCCTGCCTTCACGATCTGAATCCCTGGTGGAGCGCATGGTAGTAATCAGTCGAAGGGATGCAGCCCTGTCGATTGCTTCTGGAAGATACCCAGAGCAGCTGCTGTGAGAGAAGTCCCGTTTTGCCCCACTGTCAGCTTCCTCATTGTTAATGAGCCCAACATGAGAAGGGGTCCAACAGAGAATGATCTGTTTTTTACGAGAGTGAAGTCGCCGGAGAAACTGCTGCACTGTGGAAACCACTGTATTCTATGAAGAAGGAGCCTTAAGTGTTAGCAGAGCAATGTGTGAGTCTGAATATGAGTTCCTCTGTACGGACTGATGCATTGGTGGGAAGGAAGTGTGCGATGTTGTGGTCAGGAAAGACAGCACATGCACCGATATCTTTCGTTTTTTAACTGCCTGTGTGCAACGTAATTAATCCCCTATGGATTACCGAGTGAGAAAGGAATGATGCTTCCAGCATGGCATTAGGCTGGCTTGATTTGGAAAGTAAAGAAGGGCCAGACAGATGAAGGAAGCCGCAAATAACCAGGGAACATTACTGTCATCGTAACGCACTACAAAACTTTAAGGAGTGGTATGTTTAAGAAGTTGAAAATGTCATGTGCCGTGCTTGCAAATGGCTAGTATAGAGGACTCTGCTATATCTCCTGTAAAATTGAAGTCAGAGCAGATGGTTTAGAAATTAGGAAATGGAGGTAATTTGTGCATATAATGAGCTCTCTCCGTAAAGAAAGCTGCATTACAATAGCCTTGATCTCAAGGCTAACTTTTTGTAGTGAGAGGAATGCTCTTGTTACTCTATGGATTGATTCAGGTGGATATGATTTATTAGATGAAAGAACGTTCCAGAGGCTTGAGCATATAACATTCAGCCGAAGTCTAACTTTACCCGGGTGAGTGGAAAAGTAAAGGCGCGAAACAGATTTTATATTTGAACCCCACGTTTTGCTGACGAGATGGCGCAGGAGATCGAGAGCACGATGAGAGGGCGTTTTCATGCTCTTGATTTATGGCGAACATGTAAGGTGCTCATCTAAGATAAAATCAAAACCTGACCTGTGGGGTAACTGAGAAGGGTGAACCGTATAAAAGCAACTATGGGGAGGAAGTTGACAGTTACCTCTTTTGCCCTTCCTCTTAAGAGGATACTTGTGTTCTTCTTTTTTAGCCGAGGAAGTCACTCCAACCTGATGTGCCCTTTATGACAGGTTAGAGCTGCCGTTCAAGATGTGTCAGTCTCGCACCAGTTTCGTATAAGGACCAGGACCAGTACTTCAACATACAGGGAGAACTTGACAGTCTCATGAATGTGAGTGACTACGTCATTAAAACTGAGAGAGAACAAAATATAGCTGAGAACTCTGCCCTGTGGAACGCCTTCAAACAGAACAAAGTGTCGTGATAGAATGGAGGAGCATAGGTCTTGAATGGATCTGTCAGACAAAAGGCATCTGATGAACAGAGGCAGCTCCCCCGGTCGCTAAGTGAGTGAGTGGAGTTTTAAGAAGACTTCAGTTGTTCCTGTGATGTCATTTGCTTTTTCAAGGTTAAAAAATACCCCGTAGAACTATAAGTACAAAATTGACATTATTAGGTTAGACAAACAGTTATAATATCTAGTTTTAGTATAATGCAATACTTAATGCTATACAATTTATGAAAGGGAGCTACTAATTGCAACACAGTGTTGTGTCCTTGGAGCCCCAAATATAATACAAATATAATTAAATTTAAATAAATATATATTGCCTTCAGGATAAATTTAAAAATCACAACTCTCCCTCCCTGACAAATGACGACACAAAATATCTTATACTAGACTACTCGTACTTAACGGACATTAGACGCAACTTCGAGACACGCTTTATCGGAACTCTGGGCCCGGCCTTCTGTGGTGTGGTAACACAATATCTCTGAATCGCCCGCTTCTCTTATGAGGGGAGCTACCAAGTATATATATATATATATATATATATATATATATATATATATAAATATATATATATATAAAAATATATATATATATATATATATATATATATATATATATATATATATATATATATATAACATATATAAATACTACTGTATATATATATATATATATATATATATAAATATATATATAACTTATATATATATATATATATATTATATATATATATATATATATAACATATATATATATATATATATATATATATAATATATATATATATATATATATAACTC
>JABUQX010028776.1:20000-24556 GCA_015478945.1 Trachelipus rathkii | reverse complement strand
GGTATATATAATATATATATATATATATATATATATATATATATATATATATATATATATATATATATATATATATATATATATATATAAATATATATATATATATATATATATATATATATATATTAGGGTAAGTCAAAAAACATTCCTTATTTTTAAAATTGTCAAAAGCTGTGCACGGACGTCAGTATCACGGTCTGATACTGTGTGCAAATTTGAAGGTTGTGCGACGCCCCCTACCCAATTACCCCATTTTACCTTATTCTCGATTTTAAAATCAATCTCAAAATTTCGCATGTTATTTACTCCCAATCTCCTGTTTAGCAATAATGTAAGACATACAGCATATTCACATACATACATACATACATACATACATACATACATACATACATACATACATACATACATACATACTTTTATGTATTCTAAATAATTATACATAAAAGAAAGAGAATTAAGGCAATTGAGTAATTAAGTATAAGCTTCAAAGCGAGGTATTAAATCCTTATTAAATTATCATATTTATTAATATTCTTATCGTGAGTCAGGAATCTCGTTTTTCCAGTTTTCTTCAGTTTGCATTTGATACCTATTGATAATGGTTGTGCTATTTAGTGTTTAGTGTTTATATATATATATATATATATATATATATTTTTTTTTTTTTAGTATATATATATATATATATATATATATATATATATATATATATATATATATATATATATATATATATATATATATATATATATATATATATATATATATATGAAAGAAAGAGAACACATATATATATAGTCACAGATATATATATATATATGTCTATATTTATATATATATATAGCATATATATATATATATATATATATATATATATATGGTATATATATATATATATATATATATATGCCAAAAGTCCAGTTTCTGTTTAGTTAGAAACAGTAGAAAATTCTGCGGGATCGATTCGGACTTTTTCTCGTACTTATTTTTTGAATATATATATATATATATATATATATATATATATATATATATATATATATATATATATATATATATATATATATATATATATATATATAATTTAAAAACTAACGAATACCCTAGAGTAGGATCGCATAGATATTAATAGGGTCTTCGGCTCTTAGTTAATGACGGAGGGGACTTCTATCCCCCTCTTCTGTCCCCATCGGCTTCCGAGCCCTTTCTGGAAATATATGTTTTAGGGGGTACGCGAAAAAGAGCGAGTCGATTCCGCAGATATTTCTACTTTTAATTTTCTCCTGAACAGAAAGCAGACTTTTGCCATATATATATATATATATATATATATATATATATATATATATATATATATATATATATATATATATATATATATATATATATATATATATATATATATATATATACTTTTTCATATATTATTATTTATGCAAGTAATATATTTAAAATTTTTAATGTTAATTATGTGAACTAGAAGTAAAACGCACAATTCGATATTTGGAAATCTAAGTGAAAAATGACGTGTAACCCATCTGGAGAAAGTTTTCCTTTCCAACCATAATAAAACTTCATGGAATATATTTAAGAGTTCAAAGACTTGCAGAATCAGCTTCAAAACTAAATAAGATCCCAAAAAAATAGACGAAAAGATGAGTTTGAAAGTGAAGTAAAATCATATGATAAGATGTTTGATACTTGCACATGCAACAGTTATGATAAAAAAAATTGAAAGAATTGTTCGTAGATGCAAAATTAAAATACCTATTATTGAATGGGAATCCTTTGCAGTTCAAAAAGAAAAGAAAAATCAACTTGGGACAATTTATAAAAATGTAACATGTGTGAGAAGAAGGACACATGAAAAATTGGGAAGGTGAAATGTTGAATCTATTGTAAGCCTAAGCAGGGGTAGGGGTTATAGCAGCAGCAGTAGCAGTAACCAAGCCGTAGAAATTTGTAGCCCTTTAACTAACAAAGGATTAAACTTTAATGTTATGGAAGAAGAGACATTAGAAATAGAGAAAAGCGCAAATGAGGGAGAATTTCTACCAGAAATTTTGCTCATAGAAAATTCTCAGAATAGATTTGTGCATAAACATTTAGTGATAACAGCTGACAGGTTTCGTGTAAACTACAAGGCCACTGCTGCTATTGTCAATGCAGCATTAAATGAAAGGGGATATTGAATGACAGTAATATGCTGGATAGAAAAAAAGTTGAAAGAGAGAGAGGAAGTGTGTTGGCAAAAAGAATGCCATCAGAATGAAATTAGAAAACATATAAATTGAGTGCATTGGATTTGACGGTAGAAAAGATCAAACTAAAAGAAAAGATGGAACTGAATTGGCAGAACATTATGCTATTATAAAAGAACCAGATGATATTTATATGACCCATGTTATACCAGATTCTGACAAGGCCTGATGTAATACTGATGAAATAATAACTTCAAAATTTTTTCTAATAGGAAGATTTCTTTTAAAGCTTTTATTTGAGATGGGACTTCAGTTAACACAGGAAGAGTTGCTGGAGTTTTGGAAGTGATTGGAATATATGTGGAAAGACCTATAAAGTGGTTAATTTACCTTTTACATGCAAAAGAACTTCCATTCAGACACATATTCGAGGTAATTGATGGACAAACATCAAGGTCAAAACTTTTAAGTGTACCTTTAAAAATAAAATTGAAGAAGATGTAAATAAGCTGGAGATAGTTGCTTTTGAACTTGTAAAGAACAACCTTGAAAAGATTCCCAATGAAATCAATAAGAAAATTAGCACTGACCAAAATTATTTGTATGTAATGTGTATTAGTATAAAATCCGAGAATATATCTCCATCATTAGCTAAGAAATCTCCAGGCATCCTTCATCATGCCAGATGGCTGACAAAAGCAAACAAGATATTACGGTTATACGTTTCCACAAAACTTCCATGCATATCCCTTCAAAATATATTTATAATATTGAAAGTTTACGCACCTTGGTGGTTTTAGATAAAGTACCATCCAAAGGCAACTGATGGTATACGCAATTTTTGATACCAGATGTACCTACTTAAAACGTGAACAAAAAAATGCTATGATTATGGAGCGTGTACTAAGAAACAACTCGTACTTGGCTTATCCTAAGAATGTATTACTTGCAATGTCAGCGGACACAAGAAAAGAGATAAGAGATTTAAGTGTTCAACGAATTACTCAAGCAAGAGCAAGTAATTCCAATGCAGGAGGTTTTGAATTGCTTTAAACACTAAACTTTAATTCAGATGATTGCCCCAAACAAGATTGATTGGGAAAAGGAAACAGTTACTCAGCAACCCGTTTTAAAGAATTTAACGACTGACGAAATAAAACAATTTGTAACTAAGCCAATTAACACTGTTTTGTTTGCCACAGACAGGGTGTTGAGGTACAGTAATGAAGTTACACAAGCGTCACAAGTAAGAATTGGATAGGAAAACAGACATGAGTATATTTTGAATGTAATATAGACCGGAAAAGAACTTAAGGAATTCCACAGCAAAAAACACTGGTCCCAAAAACTTTTTAGTTTTAGAAATAGGTAAATGTTAAGAAATTCGGTGTTTCACGCTTATTTTGAAATTTGTGACAATAACCACTCTTTATCATTTATCATACCTAACACGTATATATATATATATATATATATATATATATATATATATATATATATATATATATATATATATATATCTCATATATATATATATATATATATATATATATATATATTAGGGTGGAGCGATGGTGTCATTTCACATTGTTTCAACCATGAATGATCAATGGTCTCCACAGGAGTCCTAATTACTGCTTAAATTTCCCATCTAATTGGAAATCGTGTCTAGACAATGGTATACAGCTGTTATACGCATCTTTATTTAGGAATCTATTTATGTTTTTTAATTAAATTATGGTAATGGCCCCACAGGAGTCTTAAAACCATGTTTAAATTTCCCATGTACCCTTAAGGGCCCCCAGTTTGGGGGGCAAAAATGGTGAAAGGTGAAAATTTGGAAATCATGTCTAGACAATGGTATACAGCAGTTATACGGTTCTTTATTTAGGAAACTCTTTATGTTTATTAATTAAATTGTTGTTATTGGCTGGCAACTGTTTTTTATTTCATTTAAGTATTATTTATTTACTGTTTACAAATGTATAATAATGATGATATTTTTTTTCTCTTTAATTTTTAGATCTGTCAATGACATTGAATTCTTAGATAACTGATTATTATTTAATTCAGTAAAATGCCAAAGCTTTGCTAACTAGGCAGTCGGTAAGTAAGCATTTCATATTTGGGAATGGAAATGAACTTCCGAGTAATGTCTTACCAACTAATCTACAAGTTGGGAGATACTTCGTACTGTTAAAGGGAGGCCCATTATCAAACAATGACATTCTTTGTAAGATGGCAGATAAATTGCTGGATTTGTGGAGATTTGCATCAATACCTGCTATTGCCAAGAAATCTGTGATAAATAAATTGAAAAGATTTATTGACAAAGTTGCACACATAAACACT
>JABUQX010028776.1:0-10000 GCA_015478945.1 Trachelipus rathkii | reverse complement strand
AGTGTTTACCACAAATTTTGAGTGGACTGACGGGTGTCAAAATCAAGGAATTGAACATATTCTCCGACAACTCTTCATTGGGACCAAAATAGGATCTTGAAAGTCAAGCAAATATTCGCGAAGAACCGTGTGCAAGATATTCGCACCATGAAATCTTTGCTTCAAGAGAAATATTCACTAAGTGCCAAATTTCTCTGTCAGAACAGAAGTTAATCTAGCTTTCCTCCTGACCAGAGGCTTTCCTTAAAAAGAGTTCCAAAAGAACATGTTCTTTTGAACTAAAGGGCTAAAATGGCTCTCTTTAAATATTGTTTATTGGCCATCAGCTGAACTGGAAACAGTGTCTCTAGTTTTTGCTGTTGTTCAAGGTGGCAATGAACCTCTTGCAGTGGATTTGTCCAAATATTCAAATTTGCAATCATTACCTCTAGTAGTTCCATTATTATTCTAGTTTAGAGCTTTGCCAAGGGATGTGACAAATAATCATGATTTAAAAGCACGTCTATTTTGTCTGCGGACAATGCATAAAAAAATCGATCTCGAAAGAGCTTTAATTTCTAGAAGAGGTCAAATATAATCCTTCTTTCACAGGCCAAGTTCCGAATTTTATAAATAATCTGAACTTGTTTTTTGGATGAAGTGTAAGAATCTAGTCATACAAGCCATTATTACAAATATTCGGCTCCAAGGTTTCTGGGTGACATCTGCGTGAATCTATATCAAGAATGTTTTGCTGGAATGCATAGTCTGCAAAATGTTCAATAATTTTGTTTTTCGGTACCCGAGCTTCATCAATTATTCAAAAGACCAGGTGCAATTATTCAGGTCTTCTAAACATGTAGGTGGTGACTACACCAAACATTGGTGGGTCAAAGTCAAGGGCTCTGATTCAGCCCAAAAGATGTTCATAATCATTTACACCTGTCTAAATATTCGTAAGGTTTATTTGGACTTTATAGATGACACGTCATATAGATCATTTATTCAGTTGTTTCAACGATTTGTTAATCGTTTCAAAATACCTGACTCTGTCTATAGTGACAACGCACGCTCCTTCAATCAAGGTACTGAATTTTTAGAAACTTTCCTCGTATCTTATAGTCCATGGGTGGGAAGCCAGTGGGAACGGTTGATATGGGTGGTAAAGGATTGTCTAATTAAGACAATTGGACATTCCTCGTTGAATTATTTCGACTTCAGTACTATTTTGTTAGATATTGCTGACGCAATTACTAACGTCCTCTCACTGACACAAGTAGTTCAAATGAAATAATACCACTCACTCCTAACGATTTCATAAAACCTTTGTCAAAAACCGCTATGGCTTTACCCGGAGCTAGGCCGAAAATCAGCTCCGGGACTCAACTTCGGCTCAGAAAGAGCTAATGAAATCTCTCAAATATTCTTCAGGAAAATTTGAAAAATTTCGAACCAAGTTGTACAATGAGTACCTTCTTAATCTAAGATGAATTAGAAGAGAGATCTTCTAGGTCAACTAGAATAATATAATAAAAAAAGACGACGTTATTCTTATCAAAGATCCAGTAAAAATAAGCCTTTACTGGCAGATGGGAGTAGTCGTAGACCTTATTAGCGATGACGAAAACTAAGTCAGATCGGTGGACGTCAGGACTCCGGGGGGGCAATTCAGCTTGTACCCAGTCAAGTATTTGTATCCCCTGGAGCTCTCTCTAACACACAGTGGTAAAACACCTCCATGGTCAAACATAGTCCCTGTCCTTCCGGCAGATTCATCATTAAATAATCCTGGAGAGGTAAATTAACTTCTTTGTCTGCGATGGATGCTGGAAGTTCATCAATACCAGTTGGTAGAGATATTCAAAATAAACGAAGCTGCCAGGAAAAATCTTCTGATGTATAATTCATCGGAAGAATAAGGTTAAATATTCTGCAGCTGTCTTGCAAATATTCATTTTAAATAGCCAAGCTCTGACTTCTTCCCTTTAGAGGCTAGAAGCCCTCCCCCCCAAAGGGAGGATTTAAAAATATTAATTAGAGTTGCCAAACATGAGCAATTAATCAAGCTGAAAAGGATGTCATTTCATGGAAACCTGGAGGTTGCCAAAATTAAACAAGAGAGAGCACTCTCTTCAAGATTTAAAGAATCATTCGTCGTTTGATTTCAAACTGCTAAGTTGATTTTTGCTATCGAAAAGAATATTCGATTGGCTGATTTGTTGTCGAACTGTCAAGGTGTTGTTCCATTCGCTTTAAAAGTTTTTCGGGTGTAAACCATGGGCGTCGTCAGGGGGGCAATGGGGGGGTAGCTGCCCCCCTAGAAGTGTTTACTCTCTTCTCAAAAGCAACACCACTTTTTCTTGCGATACAGAGAGTTTTAGAATACTGCCCTACATCATATGGCTTCATTTCCAACGTACTAAAGGGAACAACCTATAATATATCAAAAGGAAGGTCAGTTTGTGTAATTTTTCTATACTCTTTTAACGTTTAGTTAAAATTGGTAGTATCGTTAATTCGCTATACTAGATCCAAGACTTCTTAATAGGCCTCACCTTTACTTTGAGCATAAATTATTTGTATATAATATATATATATTATATATATACTATATATAATTTTAATTTAAATAGATATATATATAATATAAATATATATATACAATTCTATTATACTACATTTTACTAGATACATTATATATATATATATATATATAATATATATATATATATATTATATATATATCCCAAACCCTATGCCAGGCCATATATATCTAAAAAACACACGTGCATCAGAGTGTTTAAGGGGCACTTTTTACGAATGATGCAACATTAGAAATCGTTTCCATTGATAGAAATACCGCCACAAGAAAATAAGCTTTTCAGTGTTGCATTCAGTCGGCATGTACAAGGTCGTCATCACCATGGCTTATGATATTGATCGCGAAGTACTCTGCGATTTTAGAGCCAGTTGAAATGCTCTCCAATGCAAGACCTTGGATATCATCTAAACCTAGCAGCACATTCAATACATTGTGGAAATGGTTAGGAGCCATCGGAAAGATGAAGAAAATATCACTGAAGAAGTGTTTAAAAGAAGCTAATCCAAATCTCCGAGCAACTGGAGACTTTTGATCTCTCGAAAATTATTTACCATGAATTGTTTGGTAGGCGCTAAGCACTCAGAAACCGATTCAGCAACAAATCCCACAGAGTTCTGGAGAAGATTCCTTAATAATTCCTTATCTGGATCTATAACCTCTTCATCCTTGGAATTACGGGTTTCTACTGAAAATACACCTGCTTATGCATAGACATATCTCATCCTTCCACATGCTACTCATAACAATCGATGAGTTCAAGGAAAAGACAGTTTCATTTTATAGTTTTTATCACAAAATTTGGAAGGACAGAAACTGGCAGTAGTGAAGAGACTATAATGGATCTTGTGGTCTCCCAAGTTCTTAAAGGAGACGGAACCTTTCCTTTCCGTCGACGAAAAGGCATTTGATGATACTACTCGCCCAGCCATGCACCAGTCTAGTACATGTAAGATACGCTCTTTTTCAGTACTTTGACGAAGGATCAAGACGTGGCTACAAAATACTATCGGAAGACGACAGGTTACACGGGCTGCCTTATGAGTGATGTGTACACAGGAAAATTGTGTTTGAATCATATTATTGATTAATTTAATTCAACAGTAGTTGATAAATTTGCCTAAACCAAGGAAATGACATTTTATAATATATATCGTTTATCATCATTTCTCGATAATGCTATATTTTCCCAGTCCATTGAGCATATGTTATTTGATATTCTATTGTTTTAATAAAGTATATTTTTTTTTAAAATCTAAATCAATTTTAATTATCCATACACAAATGTTTTCAACGCATTATTCTTCCCTTCTTTTATATATATATATATATTATATATATATATATATTAAATAATAATATATTATAAGTATATATATATATATAGTAGTATATTATATATTATATATATATATAATATATATTATATATTATATTTATATATATATATTATATATAATATATAATATAGTGTTTTATATATATATATATATTATATGTAGAATATAGGAATATAGTAAAAGCTCTATAAAATTTTAAGCTGCTCCCCCTAGCTTGGAAGCTGGCAATGCCCATGGTGTAGACCCTAAACTTATTCGTGCTTCGCCATATTGGTCATTAAACCCGGCTTACTTATTCGTTATAAGTTATTTATTTCTTTGACGTTCGGGTATTAAATATTTATATTTTTCAAGTAATAGGAAATAGTTCTTCAAACATTAAATTACTCTGGAAGGCTTGAGGCGGGTTAACTACTTTGTTTCCAAACCTGAGAAAACAAACTTTTTATCAATAACATAAAATGCTTAATATTTTCAATTGCATAGATTTTATACCAAAAGATGCAGAATTATTTAAACAATGTCTATTTTGTTGCACATTTTCTTGTAAACACCTAATTAAAAACGTTATTTATAGAAAACTAAAAACAAATCGACTTTTTTTCCAAAAATTGACTCATTTAATATCAATTTGGTTGATTTTCAGATACATAATTAAAAAAATATATTTAGCTATGTCTGCAAGAAAAACAGCAAATAAATCAAATAAAACATGTGGATGAATGCTTTAAACCCTTAGAAGAATTCCTTTTGGAAAACTTCCCACGTTTAAAGGCAAGATGCTTGAACTAGTCTTTACTTTAAAGACTACAGGAAAGACAGTGTTCAGAGAGATGTTAGTGTAGAACTATTAATCTATGGGTAAATTATAAAGTTTGTCCAATATCTGTCATTGGAATTAAAACAAAGCTCAGCAGTTACATTGAAATTATTTTTTTAAATTTGCGAACTATGACAAAAAATAAAAGGAGTACAAAAATATGAAGCAGATGCAGCAGGTTTTATAGAAGAGGCAAATCAACTATTTGATGTACATCAAAAAGACCACAAGAAACTAGCAGAAATTGAAAAGAAGTTTCTATTAAAAATGACAAATAAAAAGAACTACAAACTTTTATGAGCGTGAGTATAAAATCAATAGTTTAGACTCCAGCTTTAAAGCAATTTGACTTAAATAACTCAATTCAAACTTAAATTATATTAACACTTATTTGTGCTAAGTATTCTAGTACTTAACACAAACAAAATCTACAATAGCTCTGTGCCACAAATCACTCATGACAATTGCAACTCTTTCTTTCCTGAAAAACCTTATGAAGCCAAATTCAAAAATAATTCAAAAAAAAAGAGTTATTCAAGAAAGTCTTAGTTCAAAGAAAGCTAGGAAACTGGATTCTTCTGAGATGAAAGCAAGCTGCTCTTTTCAAGGACTTGAAGAAGAAAGTCCTCAAGTATCTGGAGAAATAGAGAAATCAGATGCTGAAATGTCTGAGTCATTTTCAATAATTAGTTATGATTCAGATCCTGATTGTAGTGGAGAAATGTCAAGTTCTGAGCAAAATCGAACAAGGCCACGAATGTTTGCTGAAATGTGGGACAGGTAATTTTAGAGTTTGTCAAATAAAGTTAACAAATAACATAAAAAAACCAATCTTAACAAAGCAAGCTCATTAGACACTAGATATATTCATACCAAATTCCTATTTGAAACTATTTTTCTATCAATAGTACTACAAAATTTCTTTTTTCGTATCAAATTAGTTATGAGCTAGTGCAGTATTGCTTCTGCTACGCATTGGTAATTTTAGAGTAATCACAAAGACAAAATGAAAGGCATGTTATGACAGTAAGTATTTTCTATTCATACAAATTACTACTAAATAGCTTATCTACAATTATTTAGTTATAATTATTATAAGTTATTAACTTGCTTCAACACAGCAAATACCTTTCAAAATAAATTTAAGAAGAGAAAGAGGAAAAAAAATTGCGAGCAGAGGCGCAGAAAGAAGAAAAATTCCTGTTCGAAAAGGTCACAGGAATAGGCTTCGATGGCAGGCGAGATGCAACCCTTGTGAATTATGAAATTAATGGGAAATATCGCACTTCAAAACTGATGGAGGAACATTATGTCATCATTGGTGAGCCAGGTAGGTAATACTAAGTATCAAGCACCTACAAATTATGAAAACTAAACTACCTATATTTATAAAATATTCTGTACCTATCTTATTAGAAATTTCTATTTTCAGATGACTTTTCCCTTGATCACATCACACCAAAAAGCGCCAAAGGAATAGATGTAGCAAATGGAATATTAAAACACTACATGGAACAGAGCTTCAAACAAGACTGAAACTTAGCAAGGCAGATGGAACCAATGTCAATACTGGTCATTCACGTGGTTCCATTAGATATTTGGAAATGTTTCTAGGAGTTCCATTACTGTGGGATATTTGCATTTTGCATCTAAATGAGTTACCTTTAAGGCATATTTTTTTTGAAAATTGATGGAACTACCAATGGGCCAGATAAATTTTCTGTAGCCATTGGCTCACAGCTGAATGGCAATATTTCCAAATGGGGTGTTGCTTAGTTTAGGCCAATTCCCAATCCAAAATTTGTCATCCTAGACAATAAAGGCATCTTGAATGCTATCGACTGCAGTGACTATGCCTATTCGCATCGTGTATGGGTGTAATCACAGGGACATAGATGATGATTTGGCCTTTTTAGAAGTTGGACCTATGAACCATTCTCGCTGGCTAACATAAGCATGCAGAATCTTGCAGTATTATGTATCCATTTCCAAGCCTACTAAAAATCTAAAGCTGATTGCCGAATTTATAGTAAAGTTGTATTTTCCTAGTTGGTTTGAAATTAAGATTAATAAATATTTAACTGACGGTCCCAAAACCTATTTAATTTGATTCAAAGAATCAATAAATTTCCTGGTTCAAATGCTAGGAAACATTTGTTATAAATTTATAGATAATAACAGTTATTTGGCTCATGGTGAAAATATTCTCATTGGAATGTTAGCCGACGAGGATGAAGTGGTCAGAAGGAAAGCGGTTAATAAAGTTTTGCATTTGAAGGTCCTCATAGAACATTTTCATGGTGAAGAAGATGATTTTGTAGGGGGAACGGTTGAGAGTGATGATGACAACGAGGCCAATGTTAGTGAAAGTGATTATCTCTCAATGAATAAAGATGTAAGAGTGTTTTTAAAGCCCCAGATTAATTTCAAAGCTGTATGTTATTTTAAAGTGACCCCAATTTCCCAATGGCACACAATTGCACTGGTTTTTAGACTGATTGAAGAAGATAAAATACTTGAATTTATCAAAAAACCACTTAAGTTAAGACATGAGTGTCACAGCCAAAATGTTGAAAGACATGTAGAACTTGTTACTGAAGCTACAGCATCTGTGGTTGGACCCGATCACAGAGATGGAGTTATTCGAAACAAAATTAGGTCCAGGAAATTAATTAAAAATTTCAAATCGAAAAATGATTTTAAATTTTAATGATTTATATATTTTTTCTGTATTCTATATGAATAACCATTGCACTACAACTGTAAGGATTTTATATCTTGATAGTTAATTTGAACATAGGGGTAATATATTAAAAGTATCCGTTGTCTTATTTTTGTAGTATATGTCACTGTTTCAACTAAAAAACAATAAAAATTTGGTTTTTTGGCAATAACTTCATAAATATAGTTTTTAGGAAAAAATGTTATTTCAATAAAACATGTTCTATATTTAATTCTGCATCATTTGGTATCTAATTGATGCTTGTAGCTTATTTTATAAAGCATTTATGATTATTTTTGTATTTTTAACCCATTAAAATGACAAACGTTTTACATTATGAGACTTAAACCAAATGGGTCCGATAAAAATAATAACCACTGACTTTTCTTTTTATAAATGTTTTTTTTACAAATCAAAAGCCAGGTATTAGGAGGGGACACTTTTTGATGTTAAAATTTTTTATTTTTCAGCCCATATATTATATTATATATATTATTATATATATATATATATATATATATTATATAGTATAATATATATATATATATATAAATATATATATAATATTATTATATAATATTATATATAATAATACTCCCACGGCCCAAAAGTAAGTTACTGAAAATCCCATGAACGACTGAGAAATGTAGCTCCTCCGGAACGTATACGAGTGGGTAGCTAGTTTCCTAGGACTACATATCCTACCAGTTTTGTGTATTTGCCTGTTTTCTATCCTCGTTACGTTTTCGCGATGCAGGTAAATTTTGAACAGCGGTACACAATCAATTTCTGTGTGAAACATAACAAATTTGCCACTTAGACATTTGCTTATTTAAAAGAGGCTAATGGGAATGCCACTCAATCAAGAACTTTGGTTTTTAAGAGGCACAAAGCTTTCAAAGAGGTCCGAAAAAATGTTGAAGACGACCCTCGTTGTGGAAGACCAGTGTCATCAACAAATGATGAAAATGTGAAAATTGTTGGACCTGTGATGGAGAGAGACCGCCGGTTCAGTGTCAGAGTGTTTGCAGAGGAAACTGGTTTGGCCCAGTTCATAGAATTTTAACGAACCATTTGCACATGGGAAAAATTTGAGCAAAACTAATGCCGAAAGACTTGTCTGTGGAGCAGAAAGCAAGCAGGGTCAAAATTTGTCAAGATTTACTCGAAAGATTCGAAATTGAGCACAATTTTTGAATAAATATACAACAGGTGAATCATCATGGGTTTTTGAGTACGATCCTGAAACCAAACGGTTAAGTGCGAATTAAAGATTCCTGGTGACTGACCTGTGGTGAAGGCAGAAAAGCTACAGAGTAAATAAAAGAGAAATGTAATTAAAGTGGAATCCCTGAAGGATTGTGACTAGAAAAGGGAATATATTGGAAAAATCAGAGAGGAGTTAGAACAATTAGAAGGAGTAGAAGACATAAGGGAGATACAAGAAACGGTAAGAAGGGTAGCAGAGGATACTTTAGGCAAGAGATGGGTAGGAGGAACGAAGAAAAGACATACGAAGTGGTGGACTGAATAAACGAAAGAGGTAATAAGGAGGAAAACAGTACTGATGAGAAGGTGGCTCAAAAGTAGAACAGTACATACAAGGACTTAGTATGAGGAGGAAAGAAATGAGGCAGGGAGAGCGAATTAAGAATAAAAGAAGAGTCTGCAAGGAGAGAGGCAGAAGAAATGATGGAAGATGGGAGGGCAGAAAGGAAGAATATTTTCAGACTGGCAAAAACATATTTAGGATCAAAGAGGAAAGTGTGCAACATTAAGGATAAGCAAAGGAAAGTTTTGGTGAGATCAATAGACACAAACAGGAGATGAACAGAGTACTTCATAGAACTGCTAAATATGAATGAACAAGGGAGGAGGTTGGGAAGGAGATGAAACAGAGAGAGGAAGATGAGTATGGGGAGGAGATAACTATGGAAGAATGAGAGGTGGCTCTGAAAGCGAAGAAAAAACGGTAATGCAGCGAGGAAGATGGAATACACATAGAATTGATACAAAGAGGGGGAGAAAATAAAAGAAGTAATTTTGAATCTACCTAATAGTTGTTAGACAAGAGGGAAGTATTAGAAGGATGAGAAAATATATGGGAAAAGGAGAAATAGGACACTGTAAAAAGTACAGGTGAATTTCCTTGTTGAACTTGGCAAAAACATATGAGAGGATATTAGATAAAAAGTTGAGAATAGTAGTAGAGTGTAGAATGTGGGAAGAGCAGCACGGGTGCAGAAAGAATTGAAGCACGATGGATCTCTTGTTCGCCCTTAGAATTACGTTGGAAAAAGTGTGGGAAATACAACAAATGAGCATATAGAGCTTTCATAGATCTGAAGAAAGCTTTCGGTTCAGTGCCTAGAGGGAGACTGTGGAGAGTGCTGGAGCTGGAAAAAAGTTGGGAGGAGCTCTGGAGAGTTTGTATAGGAATAGTAAATGTAATTAATGTAAACAGAATATGAGAATAATACGTATGACCTAGAAAGTGTGATGTCACCAATTTTGTTTGTATCATATCTGGATGTAGTGAT